>LPNX010232051.1:124664-192489 GCA_001517045.1 Pseudotsuga menziesii
TAAATGAGGGAGGGCACCTACCTATTTGTACCTATCAAGTGACCGACCTTACAAATTGACCGGGCCGACTTCTTACCCTTATAGGGCCAACTTCTCCTAGGGGGACTTAAAAATACATTTTATTATATTTAATTTGGGGACTATTACACCAAATTACAACTAAGGGTTTACCTCAATGACCATAGAAAATAATGACATCCTGAAAGGAGGAAAACACATATCCAATGTGGGTACAACAATATGCAATAATAATATATGTCAGAATATATTCTGAATTTACATATATAATAACACTCCCTCTTAACTAGGAATGAATTCTCTCGTCGCAATCATCAATACTTCTGGTCACGTCATCATAGCTGCATCACCATCGTCACTGCTTCCATAGTTCTCATATTGTCCTTCAATGAATAGTGACATCTTTCCATCTATCAGTCATAATAAGTTTCTACATATACAACCCTATTCCATGTTGGGTTTAGTATTAGTCCACATTTACATGTTCACAATATCCATGAACAATAGATCGCATAGGTACAACCCAATACAATTCATTACATTACCACTGCAATAACCTACATCTCCTACAATCATATCGGTGTATCTGAATCATCTTGCCATATCTAAATCATCTTGTCATCGCACACATATCAAAGCACAGATGCATACCATTAACCACTTGTGTTCTACCAACATATTAGCACACTAATACTCATTACGTCTCAATGACAACGCATGTCTACCACTATGCGAGAATCACTTAGGATCACACCAAGTGCATTACGTCTCTCCAAGGTCAACCTGCATTCTAAAAACATAGGAGCACACAAGAACTCATTACATCTCAACGATGACCTATGTCTACCACTATGTAAGAACCTCCTAGGCACACACCAAGATCCTTGTGACCTCTCATCGTATCCAACATGGGACCACATAAGGACTGATTAAATCAAAGGACAACCAGCATACCATTTTAGGACTAATTACATTCAAGGACAACCTCAAGGACTCACTACATATAAGGAAAACCTGCGTACCACACCAGGAATGATTACATCCAAACAAAAACTTCCAGGATTCATTACATCTAAGAAAAACTTGCATACCACACTAGGACTAATTAAATCCAAAGATGACCTGACTGGACTGATCACGTCTCAGGAAAACCTGCATACTATGCCAAAACTCATCACATCTGGGGACAACCTTTATGCCTTCCCATGCGAGATCTCATATGAGTGCATCTGTGTATTTTGGTCTTCTTTTCATCACTATCATGGGAGCATTTCAGGATTCATTATTTCTGAGAATAACCTCTATCTATCACCATGCAAGAGCTCATCACTCCCTCTTTATAGGGACCTTGATCTGGAGAACAAAAAGTATCTCTATGAAGTATTCGAACTTCACTCTAGCTAGCAGCTTGGTCAACACATCGGTTATATGCTCATATTTCGCCACCTACTGGAGGTTCATTACTCCACTCTACACCACACCCCGGATATAGTGATACTTGATCTCAATGTGCTTCGACTTGTCATGGAACACCAGATTCTATGACAACTTCATGCAACTCTGGTTATCGCAAAAAATACAAGTCGCCTCTAACTCGAGATCAAATAAATAGGATAGTAGCTTTCGAAGCCATACTTTCTTACAAGTAGATGAACAATATGCAACGTATTTTTCTTTAGCTGTACTCAATGCCACATAGGACTGCTTCTTGCTAAACTAGGATATCATACTAGATCCCAAACTGAAGAAACATACCGAAGTGCTCTTCCTATTAGTTGTGCTACCTGCCCAATTTGAATCAACATAATTGTACATGTTAACCTTCTGATTCACATCATACTTGAGCATGTAATCAAATGTACCATTCACATACCTCAATACATGCTTTGCAGCTACCATGTGAACATGAATCATATATGTGAGGAATTAGATTAGGGTGTTCACATCAAAGCATATGTCTGGTCTCATATTTTGTCAAGTACATCAATGATCCAATCATCTGACGATACATCATGGCATCAACTATATTTAATGAAGCATCACACAATAGCTTCAAGTTTGATGCCATAGGTGTGGTTATCACTTTGCAGTGCAACATTCTGAATCTTTTCAGAATCTCGACTGCATACTTTGCTTGACCAAGGAGATCCCATACGTACTCTTCCACACCTCCATGCCTAAGAAATAGTTCATCATTCCCAGGTCTTTCATCTCAAACTCAGTGACAGCTTTCTCTTTGTATCTACGATGAGTTCATCGTCTCCTATCAGAAATAGGTCATCAACATATAGCAGGAGCATCATTGGTTTTTTCCTTCAACATTGAATTAAAGGTTGGAATCCACTTTACTCTTGGCAAAGCCTAAGCTCATCAGGAAGTTGTCCCTCTTACCATACCATGTCCTGGGTTCTTGTTTCAATCTATGTAGGGATTTCTTCAATTTGCACACATGTGTCTTCCTATCATGTGTCTCAAATCCTAGTGGTTTCTCTACGTACACTTCCTCTTCAACTACACCATTCAAGAATGTTGTCTTATCTTCCATTTGGTGTACCTTCCATTTCATTACCACATCCAATGAAAGTATAGATATGATGGAAGTGTTTCTCGCTATGGGTGCAAATGTCTCCTTGTAGTCTATGATGTCTTTCTAAGAGAAACCAAGTGCCACGAAACTTGACTTGTGTTTTTCAATGCTACCATCTGCAACATGCTTGATCTTGTAGATCCACTTCAAACTCATGGTATACTTCCCTTCCGATCTTAGAACTATCTCCTAGACATCATTCTTCATAATCGACTAGTACTCCTCGATCATGGCATCCTTTCATTCTTTCTTTTTTGTAGCCTCTTCATAGTTGGAAGGTTATTTATCAATCATGTTACATAGAAGGGCCACATAGTTTTTGTATGTTTTAGATATTTTCCTTTCTCTATGTATCACATCTGGAGTGCATATCTTTCTTCATCAAATAATAGCTATCGTGCCCATGTTGGTTTTATCTTGTTGGATTTCTTCTCGTGAAATGATTCTACACGATCTTGTGGTTCTTCCATGTCGTCAACTTCATGGTCTTCTAGAATTTTTTATTCTATTTCCATGTCTTGTATTCTTGTTTGTTCAAGTTCTTCAACTTCTACAATAGGTAGTTTTCTGTATCTAGAGTATGATGAGTCTTTGTCATCACTGGAACAAGTCTCATCCTTATTTTTATGTAGGTGATTGTACACGATCTTTCTTGCAAGTCAAATTCAGTTGCATGATTAGAAACATTTCATAATTTCCAAAACATATTAATAGTGACAAATTCTAATCCATAAAGATATATTCCACACAATCATGCAACTAGCTTATCCAATTCTAAAATCATTCCTCCATATCGCGTATACATATGGTAACTTTTTAGAAGCCTTCCATCTCTACCATAATGTTATTAAGAGTGTGAACTACTCCCAATATGTCAGCAACGAGGTTTTATGATAGATAAGTAGCAATGTAATGTTGTACAACACCATAGGATACTTTCCCATCACATACAAGTCAGTAGTATACTATTCATAAATCAAAACACTTGGACATGCATACTACATTAATTGAATATAAATATGTGCACAACTAAACAATGTCTTCTAAGTAACTATTTATATAGGAAATAGAAATTTAAAAACTTATCTTTGTTTATTTGGTGGGTGGTATCATGTTGAAATAATGTAACGTGTAAGAATTTTCTACTTGTACTTCACATTATTATTATTCCTCCTTCGGGAGATGTTACTGATGTAAAAGGTCATGTAAATGTAATGAGGTAAACCCTCAGTTGCAAGTTGGGTCAATAACACCCAGAAAAGATGATTATAATTATTATTGTGAAGTGTACCTAGCTAGGTCATCCCTTCCAGTTAGGTAGGTCGGCCTAGTTAGGTAAAATATTATTTGGGAAGTTTAGTATAAACAGGGAGGATCCCTCCCTCATTTATACACACACACACACACACTTGTGTTTCACAAGAGAGAGAGAGAAACAAGGATATATAAAGAAGGAGGAGGGACAGTGTCTTTGATATTATGCTTAGGGTTTGGTCTCTCACTTTATGAGACCTTTTTCTTTGGTCATTTCATACTGGTAATCTATACTGAGGAATTTTCGCTAGGTTTTTCCCTTTAGGGTTTCCCAAGATAAATTTCTATGTACCTTGTGATTATGTTTCTTTTGGTGATCCTATTTATGTTGTTATTATGAAAATGTATTAAATGATAATCAAGTTAGAAATTAAGCTATGACAACATAGAAAACTTAACATCGTATCATAGCTAGTTTGAAAAGAAAAGCTTTCATGATGTAAATCTCTCTCTCCTTCTCTGGATAAAAAAATTAGGCTTTTTTTATAAAGTGGAATTTTTGAGTGAAAGTGACATAGGGAAGTGTGCCCCTCCTAGGAACATATTTTGGCACCAAGATCGAATTTTTCTAGTGGGAATATCCTCTGGAAATTTAAGACTTAGTTTAGCTTGAAACCAAAAAACTAGTAAACCAGAAATAGAACCAGAAATTGGAGTCCAGAATGTTACAAGTCTAGTTTCAAGGGTTAGAATTTGGATTCTTTTGAAACTGACTGTACCATCATACTCGCCTTGGTGAAGTGCATATTTTGGAGAGTATAGTTTGCATTTATGATAAATTTTCAATTTTTGTCATTTTCTGATCTCCAGGACAAGATGTCTCCAAGCAATAATCTTGCTGACAAGTTGGAATATATAGAAATCTTTTGTGCTTGGAAATACAGAATAGGACTCATTCTAGAAGATAATGGTCTTGCAAATTTTATCAATGGATTTGTGTTGGAGCCTGAAGAAGATGAAGCAAAGGAAAAGTACAAGAAAGACATTATTGGATCCAAGCGGATCATACCTGATTCAATAAAGGATCACTTGATTCCTCAAGTATCCTGTAAGGATACACTTAAGGAGATGTTTGATTCCCTATCAATAATGTATGAAGAAGAACCTCCTAAGAAGTTAGAAAAATTAAAAGTTGAATAACATGTTCTCTATAAGATGTATGAACTTATAGGTCACTCCAAAGAAACCTTGATTCATGATACTAGAAGTCCATGTGAACTATGACATAGAAGGATTTATCACATAAACTACAAAACCCTACCACATGTGAGCAAGGTAGTCACAAGTCCACCATACCTAAATATTTATCATGAAGGAATATGTAAAGGATGTGCGAAAGGAAATAACATAAAGAACCCATTTCCGAAGAGAGACACCAAGTCAGAAGGAATATTGGAACTTATACAATCATATGCATGTGGTATTATTCCCTCAACATCTTTAAGAGGGTATGTATATTTTGTAACCTTCATTGATTATTACTCTCGTAAGAAGTGGGTTTTCTTTTTGAAATAAAGGGATGGTTTTTTTGGAAATTTCAAGGAATTTAACACCTTAGTAGAGAATCTTTCCGAAAGAAATATCGAGACACTCGGGTGAGATAATGGAGCAGAGTATACTTCAAATTAATTTAGAAAGTTCTGCAAGGATTTTAGGATTAGGAGGGAACTTACCACTCCCTATAACCCATAACATAATGGTGTTTCTAAAAGGAAGAACCAAACCATTATGGAAGCAGTGAAGACTATGATCCATGATCAAGATCTTCCTATGCACTCATGGGATGAAGAAGGAAGGGCAATAGTATATGTACAGAACAAAATATCCCATAAAGCACTTGGATTTAAAACCACTGAATAAATGTTCACCAACAAGAAACCAAAGGTAGGTCACCTCAATATATTTGGTTTTCTAGTGTTAATTTGTTCATATACCAAAAGAGAAAAGAGCCAAATTAGATCCTTCCAGAAAGAAAAGGAATATGTTTTGGGTATTGTGAGGTCTCCAATGCCTTCAGAATATATATACCAAGTTACCATCATATGGAAATTAGTAGGGATGTCTCCTTTGATGAATATCTAGCTCTTAAGAAGTCTAGAAAGTGCCAACCTAAAGAAACATATGAAGAAGTTGTGGCTCCCAAAGTTGTAGAACCTATGGAGGAAGTTACACCTTCTCATGATAATGAGATTCTAGAAGAAAATGATTTGTTGTATCCCTAAGAACCTCCCCACATGAATATATTCCAAAAGATAAAGGCATCTTGGTTCCGCAATATTATTCAAGAAGAAGAAAGGTATGGTGCTCCAGAAGGATTCACAAGGCAGAGCAAAAAGCCAAAGCTATTTCCTAGTTATGTGGCTTTGATGTGTGATCTTGTAAACAAAGAAACTATTTTTTTTAAAGAATGTGCTCAAAATAAAGAATGGGTAGAAGCTATGAGGGAATAATACCAATCCATAATGAAGAATGATGTATGGGAAATAGTTCCCAATATAGAAGGAAAAAGTGTGGTACCTTCCAAATGGATCTATAAGATAAAACATACATCTGATGAAAGTATTGAGAAGTACAAATCCATATTTGTGGCCCACGTATTCTCTCAAAAGGAAGGAATCGATTATGAACAGACATTTTCTCTTGTAGCAAGGTACACTTCCATCAGAACCATCATGGAACTAGTAGCCAAGACATAATGGAATTTACACTAGATGGATGTGAAAACAACCTTCCTAAATGGTGTTATTGAAGAAGAAGTGTACATAGAAAAACCACAAGTTTTTGAAGTCAAATACAAAAGAACAGATGTCTATAAATTAAAGAAGGCTATGTACGAACTAAAGCAAGCTCCAAGAGATTGGTATGGAAGAATTGATAGTTTTTTTATGAGCTTGGGATTTACCAAACGTAAGGTTGATCCTAACATTTAATTTAAGGTTATGGATAGTGAACCTGTCATATTATTGTTGTATGTAGATGACTTATTCCTAATAGGTAATGAGAAGCAAAACTTAGAATATAAGAAGAAGCTCGAAGCAGGATTCAAAATGAAAGACCTTGGCTTGATCAATTATTTTCTAGTTCTATAAGTATGGAAGAGCCCAGAAGGAATATTCCTTAACCAAGGGAAGTATGCATTGGAAATATTGAAAAGGTTTGGCATTTTGGAATGCAAAGACATGGCCACACCCATGGATACACACTTGAATTTGTTGATTGATGCTTCGTTAGAATTAGTGGATGTGACAGTCTACAGACAGATCATTGGTTCATTGATGTATCTGACGAATACCCGACCAGATATATGCTTTGTTGTGAAAAAATTGAGTCATCATCTAGTTGAAACCATATATGTTCACTTGATAGCTGCAAAGCATGTGCTGAGGTACCTAAAAGGTATGATAGACTATGGTCTTAGTTATACTAGAGATCATGACTTTAGACTGTGTGGTTATACAGATTTAGATTGGGAAGGAAGTGTCTTAGATAGAAAGAGAAATTCAAGAGCATGTTTCATTCTGCAGTCAGCCATGATCTCATGGATAAGAAGGAAGCAGTCCAATGTTTCTCTTATCACTACAGAAGAGGAATATATTGCAGCTTGTTCCGCTAGTTATGAAGCCATATGGCTTCGGAAGTTGTTATCATATCTATTCGATCTGTAGATGGATGATACCATGATTCTATGTGAGAACAAAAGATGCAAGAAGATGACAGAGAACCCCGTGTTCCATGATAAAATGAAGCACATATAAATATGGTACTTCTACATTTGTGACATGGTGCAAAAGGGAGCTATAAATCTCCAATATGTGAGCACAAATGAGCAAGACGAAGATGTGTTGAATAAGACTCTGTCTTGTGTGAAGTTTGAACACGTCCGAGGCAAGCTTGGTGTTGTCCGTAAGGACTTCCCTCAAAAGGGTGAGTATTATTGATGCTATGGAATCCTAATCACAATAGGTAGCTCAATTGAGATTGATCATCCTTAGACTTGATCTTGTAATTCTAAAAGGAAGGATCATCTTAAATGTTGATTTTGTTGGAATGGATCCCGTAATTCCGAAAGGAAGGATCACCCAATATGATGATGGTGGGATTGATCATCCTTAGACTTGATCTTGTAATTCCAAAGGAAAGGAACATCTTAAATGTTGATCTTGTTGGACTGGATCTCATAATTCTAAAAGGAAGGATCATCTTAAATGTTGATCTTGTTTGACTGGATCTCGTAATTCTGAAAGGAAGGATCGTCTTAAATGTTGAACTTGTTGGACTGGATCTCTAAATTTCGAAAGGGAGGATATTCCAAGATGTTGAAGTTAGGACTGACCATCCTTAGACTTGATCCCGTAATTCCAAAAGGAAGGACTGTCTTAAATGTTGATGTGGAAGGACTAACCATCCTTAGAATTAATCCTATAATTCTGAAAGGAAGGATCTTCTTAAATGTTGATGTGGAAGGACTAACCATCCTTAGACTTGATCCCATAATTTTAAAAGGAAGGATCATATTAAATGTTGATGTAGAAGGAATAACCATACTTAGACGTGATCTCGTAAGTTCAAAACGAATGATCATCTTATATGTTTATGTGGAAGGAATAACCATCCTTAGAATTGATCTCATAATTCCGAAAGGAAGGATCGTCTTAAATGTTGATGTGGAAGAACTAACCATCCATAGATTTGATCTTGTAATTCTGAAAGGAAGGATTGTATTAAAAACTAATGAGTAGAGTACTTGATCCTATAATTATGAAAGGAGGATCATCCATAATTTTGATAGTGGACTTGTTCTCGTAATTAAAAAAGGAAGGATCATCCAGAAAGTGAGTAGTGGACTTGATCTTGTAATTCCAAAAATAAGGATCATCCAAAATGTGAGTAGTGAACTTGATCTCATAATTCTGAAAGGAAGGATAATCTAGAATGTTAGTAGTGGACTTGATCCCGTAATTCCAAAAGGAATTATTGTCCAGAATGTGAGTAGTAAACTTGATCCTGTAATTCCAAAAGGAAGGATCATCCAGAATGTTAGTAGTGGACTTGATACTATAATTTTGAAAGGAAGGATCGTCCAAAATGTTAGTAGTGGACTTGATCCTGTACTTCCAAAAGGAAGGATCGTCCAGAATGTGACTAGTTGACTTGATCCTGTAATTCTGAAATGAAGGATCATCTAGAATATTAGTAAGTGGACCTGATCCCGTAATTCCAAAAGGAAGGATCGTCCAGAATGTGAGTAGTGGACTTGATCCTGTAATTTTGAAAGGAAGGATCTTCCATAATGTTAGTAGTGGACTTGTTCCCATAATTCCAAAAGGAAGGATTGTCCAGAATGTGAGTAGTGGACTTGATCCTGTAATGCCTAAAGGAAGGATCATCCAGAATATTAGTAAGTGGACTTGATCCCATAATTCTAAAAGGAAGAATCATTAAGTATGTCAGTGATGGACTTGATCCCGTAATTATGAAAGGAAGTATCGTCCGGTATATGTATGTGTTAAATATGATTAGTATTGGTAGCTCTGTAAAGACTTGATTCCATAATTCCAAAAGGAAGGATTGCTTGAATACCACATATGTGTTTTCCATGATCCCGTAATTCCAAAAGGAAGGATCATGTTTTTTGTTGGTATACCTTCCATAGATGATGTTGCTCTAGCCTTGAGTTGTTGATGATGATGTCACATTGTGTTGTTGTTGTTCCATCTTTATACTAATCCTTGTGATGTCGATTCTAGTGATGTATCAATTGTTATGCAGATGATGATGATGCTCCAGCTCCATGTTGTAGATTATTCTCTAGTTCCATACTATAGATGATGATGATCCATCTCCATGTTGTTGATGATGTTTCAGTTCCACACTTCATATGATGATGTTCTAGCAGATGATGATGATGCTCCAGCTCCATGTTGTATATGATGCTCCAGTTACATACTACAGATGCAATTAGAGGAAATTTGGGGTCTAAAATGGGCCTTATAAGAAAACGTGCCAAAATAAGTTTTTGTGAGTTGGAATTCAAGAACCAATAGAATTTCAATAAAATAAGTCAACCATAATGGTTGAATTGACATATTTGTCATTAAAAAAAACTACTTTTTTTGTTCGTATTTTCGACATATCTCATTGTGTTTTTACTCAAATTTCGATTGGGAGAGCTCGTTGGATGCGGAATTTGATTCCGCATCCAACGAGTACCCACACTGCATACTTTTGACAGACCCCGCTACCCCAAAAACAAGAAATACCTGAAAAAAATGTGATGATGATGTTATCATCACGTTTTTCAAGTATTTCTTGTTTTTGGGGTAATGGGGTCCATCAAAAGTATGCAGTGTGGGTACTCATTGGATGTGGAATCAAATTCCGCATCCAACGAGCTCTCCCGATCGAAATTTGAGTTAAAACAGAGGGAGATATGTCGAAAATATGAACACAAAAAGTAGTTTTTTTCTTTCTTCCTCCAAAATTAATCAATATTATTTTATTATTTTATTATTTTAACTATTATTTTATTATTTTTCTTAGGAGGCCCATTTTAGACCCCAAAATTCCTTTAATATGATGATGTTCCATCTCCATGTTGTTGATGATGTTTGAGTTCCATGCTTCATATGATGATGTTCTAAAAGATGGTGATGATGCTCCATCTCCATGCTGCAAATTATGCTTTAGTTCCATACTACAGATGATGATGCTCCAGATCCATGCTAGTGATGATATTCCAATTCCATGCTACAGATGATCTTACTTCATCTCTGTACTGAATATTTTGATTATGTTAGTTCAAATTTGTACTACATATGATGATGATGTTACTTCAGCTCTATACTGAATATGTTGATACTCCAGTTCCATTATGAATATGATGATGTTGTTCAAAAATTACGATGATCTATAGATATACCAATGATGTTCCAAAATATGATGTTGGCGATGCCTCCTCTCTCCTTCCAATGATGTTGTGTAGAGCCACACCAGTTATTGTTGATGTCAATAGAATACCCTTCTTGTTAAGGCGGAGTGTTGAAATAATGTAACTTTAAAAATTATTCTACTTGTACTTCACACTATTATTATTCCTCCTTCAGGAGATGTTACTAATCTAAAATGTCATGTAAATGTCATGAGGTAAACCCTCAGTTGTAAGTTGGGTCAATAGAACCCAGAAAATATTTTTATAATCATTATTCTGAAGTGTACCTAGGTAGTTCAACCTTTCCATTTAGGTAAAATGTAAGTTATGAATTTTAGTATAAATAGGGAGGCATCCTCCCTCATTCATACACACACTCACACTTGTATGGCGCAAGAGAGAGAAATAAGGATAGACAAGGAAGGAGAAGGACCAGTTTATTTGTTGTCTTAGCTCTTATGATTGGGGTTTGGTCTCTCACTTGATGAGACCTTGTTCTTTGGTCATTTCATACTGGTAATCTATATTGAGGAAGTTTTGCTAGGTTTTCCCCTTTAGGGTTTCCCAGGGTAAATTTTTGTGTACCTTGTAATTGTGTTTCTTTCAGTTATCCTATTTATGTTGTTATTATGAAAAAGTATTAAATGCTAATCAAGTTAGAAATTAATCTATGAGAACATATAAAACTTAACAACTCCCTCTTTATCCTTATCTCCTTGCAAGAATAATGAGTCTTTCACAGTGTGTTCTACTTCATCATCTGATTCTGGGAACCTGTGTATATATTTATGGAAGTCCTTAAACCGCTTTGCTTGCAATTGGTAGTGCTCTATAGTGCACATGTACAGGTATCCTATTCCAAATTTCACTTGGTTCTATGGATTCATGAACCAATTCTTTTTCAAGTTGTCCCTTCAACTTGTAGATGCCTCCCTATTGCTCTCCAATTACTATCGAATCATTTATTGTCTTTCCTTTTGGACACATTAGGAATTAATCATCAATGAATGAAACTCTTATTCCCTTTGCATCTAATGAAAATATGGAGAGAACATTATTATCCAATCCTGGAACATATAACACTTAATTCATATTCAAATATTTCCCTGAGTCTCACTTGTACGAAGGTTCTCCACTTCCTTTATGGGGTATTGATAATCATCCCCATGTTTCACCTTATGAGGTGACTCATGCTCAAACAGATTGATGAATGATTCTTTGCATCTCTTCATATGTTTGGATGCCCCACTATCTACAAGCCAATCATTACTTCCATGTGAGATAGTGCCAGTGAGTGTTGTGATAACGACATATTCTTCATCACTTGAAGAATCATTTTTTTCTTTGTCTCTTTATTGTTGGTTCACCATCTTCAGTGGTGTGAACATGATGTCTCTTCTTATATGAATTCTTGTTGAAGGAGCCTATGTTTTTGGGACAATATCTAGAGTAATTTCTCTTCTCATCACAAGTGTAGCATCGAATGTTGGAAGGATCTCTTCTGGATTTCTTTTGTCTTTTGTGATGATGGTCCTCCATTTTGTTGTGATGGTGATCCTCCTTGTTTCCGTGATGTATTCTAGTGTGAACTGTGATATCTTGATATTCAGTTGCTACCATATTCTCTTCTCTTGTTATTATATGATCTTCTTCTTGTGTACATTCTTCCCAAAGTTTGTTGAAACTAATAAACCTTCTTTTGGCACATATTCCTTGAGTGAATGAATCCCATGAACTAGGGAGACCATTCAAGATGGCCATAACAATGTATCCTTCTTATACACTCTCTTTGAATGATTCAAGTTGTTCCTTGATTTGAGAAACCCTTATGAAGTAGGATTGCATGGTCTCTGAGGTTTCTATCTTCACATTCTTCAGTTGGTTCCTCAATGTCATCTTCTGGTTGACGCTCTTTCCTTCAAATATCGTTTTCAAAGCATCGAACTCTTCCTTAGGTGTATTCAATGATGAAACATGGGGGATGAGATGATCCTTGATAGAATGTGCAATGATTCTCTTTGCCTAAACCATAATATTCTTATGGATTGACTTAGCCTCATCTCCCTCTAGTTCTATAACTTCCTTACTAATATACTGATCCAAATCATTTTCTTTAAGGATCAGGGAGATCATGTACTTCCATGCTCGGAAGTTGTCAGCTGCTCCAAGATTATTCTCAAGCTGGGTATAATGAGTCATTTTGAAAAGAGAACCTCAAATGGAAATAACAGAGATTTAGATCTTACCAATTTGAGGTGTCCAACCTAGTTCCTGAGATGGCTGACCTAGGTTTTGTTAGAGAAACCCTAATGTTCCAAACATGGAGTTTTGGAATTCTATCTATATAGAAATATGTGCATCCTTGAGGCGGATTCCTCAATAAGGTCCTTTTCTAAAAGATGAGGTGGGAATCCTTCAAAACTTGATGCCCTAGTTCCTCCTAGCACCAATGTCTAGGTTAAAAATGAAACTAATATCTAGGTACAAACATGCTTCACTAATATCTACCATCAATGTCATTATTATATTTTTATATACCATTGGATTTTAACGTGATTAAAAAGTAGTTGTCATTTTTTTCTAAGAACCCTTATACAATATAGTAATTATTTAGTTAAACAAAAACTTGACCAATATAAATCCATCTAAATCCCATTTTATAAATAGTCGAGAGGGATCAAATCCTTAAATCCGTAATGCGTTGTTATTTTATTTTTAATGGGAGAGAGTGATACTTTCCCCCACCTAGGTTATATAAATGTGCTTTCTCTCAATAAAATTTAAAATATATTTATGTTGATGCAAACATGCATAACCAATATCTACCATCTATATCATTATGAGCTTATCATATATCATTTGATTTTAAACTTATTAAAAAATGGATGTCATTACTCTAGAAGAACCCTTATACAATATAGTAATTATTGGGACAAATACGTGCATTCTATAGCCTAGTAGGAGGATATGTGTAGTTCCTTTCATGCTCATCCTAGAGTTGACATGTGTCCTTTTTAAAAACTAATAAAGTATTATAAAAAAACAACATGAGCATTTAAGACATTTGCAACAACATATATATAATATACACAAATTAGATAAATTAAAATTCTTCCTCGATGTTTACACTCTAAAAAGAAGTTTACACCTAGAGAGATTTGATCCCTTGGTAGATCCTCTTTTATGGTGGATCTATGATAGTTTAGTCAAACAACTTATATATAATACTTATTTTAAGTAAAGTAGAGGATGAAAAGAAATTTTTGTTAGAGTGTTTCACATGTAAAGGCATTAAATTTAGTTTTCAAAATATGCAAGTCATAAAAATGGAATTTCATAACTTGTTAAACATAAAACTCAAAAAGAGGCTGTAATTTTCATTTCCAAGTTACATGCCTTTGTGTTTACCCAAGTTGACTTAAATATTATAGTACATTGGAAAATATATGTTATTGTGAACCACATTTCTCAACCATTGTCAAATTAAGTTTTATATTCTAAATATAGTATTCAAGTTTAATACAACACATTAACAAAAATATGTCAAATAATATTTATTATTATAATGTAAATAGTCATAACTTCAAAGCTATTATAATGTAAGATAAGATATACACATAGTCTTAACTTCAAAGCTACTTAGCTATTAAGTAGACAGGGATTAAAAAATGCACATATCTCTTTCTCCATATGGCTACATAAAAATATTATTTTTATTCTAAATATTCCTTTTTTTAAATAATTAAGATGCTTTCATTTTGATAGTTCTATATTTTTTTATAAAGATACATGAATGCTTAGGACTTTTTTTCCCATAGCCTTAAATGGTGGCTCAAATTTTTTTGATAGAATTTATAATAACTGGAAACATGGAGAAAATATATTGGAGGATTTCATAAACCATCTCAACAACCAATATGAAAGCATCAAATGACCATGAAAAAATAAGAGAACATGTGCCTCCCCTTCTTAGATGTGCTTACCATTAGGAACCAAGAAATATCCTTAGCACATGAAGTATATAGATAAGGAAATTATATTGATATATACCTACATGTTGAGGCATATCACCATCCTACACAAAATATCATTGTTATTAATACTATGGCCATTTGAGATATAATATTTTCAAATAGGGAACATATATATCAAG
Source organism: Pseudotsuga menziesii (assembly GCA_001517045.1). NCBI lineage: Eukaryota > Viridiplantae > Streptophyta > Pinopsida > Pinales > Pinaceae > Pseudotsuga > Pseudotsuga menziesii. The sequence goes on from LPNX010232051.1 coordinate 139,665, forward strand.
ATTAACTATCTTAAAAAATACCTTATGATTAATGGCTACAAAGAAAAGAAAATTGATGCAACGATCAAGATAAAATTAAGAGCCAAAAATAAAGATTAGGGCTCATAAGAAGATAATCCTAAAAATAAGATCCTTACATTTGGGGTACTATAGACAAATTGTTAAGATCCTAGGAAGAAGAAGCATACATATTTCTTTCTCTCCTTTTAATTCTATAAGAAATATGCTAGACTCTCCTAAGAATCTTATCAAATCAAAACTTCATAAAGAGTTATATGTGATACCATACTCTTATGGAAAAGTATACATTAGAGAAACAAATCGCTTAATAAAAACTAGGTTAACACTCTCACACCTCTAATCACCATATATATTTGAAGGATTCAAGAGTGTTAACAAACATCATATAAAAAACAACTAAATCTCCTTCTACACTCTATCAATGTTATTTAGATATTTTACGCCTTGATTTTCTAGATGGAATAAATATATTTAAAATTTAGAAAAAATGCATTTACTTTCAAATTAATTACATACAATATATAATAATTATCTCATAAAATAATTAATATCATGTTAAAATAATAAATTTATAAAATATTATTATAATATTAAAATAGTATTCCTTTTGATAGGTCTATGTATCATAAAAGTCTCAACTATCCATTCTCTTAAATCGAGAATGTTCTCACCAATTTTAATAGCACACTAATCCCTTACCTTGTTGTTTTCCTTTAACTAGAATTCAAAATATTATTTCCATCAATTCCATTACAAGTCCGAGTAACTAGTCTCCAGTATATCCCTCTTGTATTGTTTGAAAACCTTTTGCAAATTTTTTTAACCGGAAATGATGCAATGATAATTGTGTGTACGTGCATGGATGAACAACCATGTTTCGTGAGAATGCCCCAAAGGAAGATACATAGGCATGCTTCGAGATCTAGACTTACCCCATCTTGCTTGCATACTATTCCCTCTGCCTCCATTCCAATCTTACTTAATCCCTTGATATTTCAATGTGTATCACACGTAGGATTCATTTCCTCTGCCATAAGAGCAACCGTCGAAGAGGATGGATTGAATATCCTAATGGGTGAAATGATGTTGAATCTTGATTAATGGAATTCCTTCCCATTGGTTGCATGCTAACAGGAGTGTATGTGATAAACTTAATGTTATTCATGGTTGGGACCATGCCCCTCCCTTCCCAACCTTTTATGGATAAAACACCCTTTCTAAGAGTGACCCATTAGCAAGTTGTGTAAGTGGAGAATATGAAGAGTGACCTCATCATTAGCAAGTTGTGTAAGTGGAGAATATGAAAGAATTCAATTGATTTAAATTCCTTTGATACTAGACATTCTTGTTTAGTGGTTTAAATCTTTTATAATTATCATAGAATTTGCAATCACCAAAACTTTGCTAACGCCCTTGTCTTTAACAATGGTAGTCTATTTAACATTTTGAGATCATTCATCTCATTTCTCTTGGTGGCACCAAGTTCACAAGTGTTTTCTAACTATTTTCTTCCTTCGGGGTCATAGAAATAACCCCACACCACCCTGCCTCTTACCATGAAAATATTTAAACTTTGATCATGTTTTCCAAATTATTTATTATTTTTGTGATGAATTTTTATGCTTTAAAAATTACTTAACATTTATATTTATCTAAAGAAAATACCCAAATCAAGTATATCAAAATATATATGGAATTCAAATGGATTAGCAAAATTTAGTCTTGTTCATGGAAATCTATTAACTATCATAGAGAATCTTTGAAGTGAGGTATATTTAGACAATCTCAATGTCCTCTTTGACTTGTTGTGGAGGACACATCTTCTCATTTATTCTTGGAATGTAATTTTTCCATTTAGGCTTGGTACATTTCTTTAGAAAATTTGGGAATATTAGTAACTCACCCCAAAGTTGGAAGGATATGTTTATTAATTGGTAGTTTATATATTTGAGATCTCCCTTCTAAAATACTTCATTCCTAAGAGCTTGGATGGAACTACCCAAGTATTTGTGTTGGAAACTTTGTCTTACCAAAAGTAGAAGCATTGTTTGTTCAGAATAATACTCCCCTAGGCAAGTAATGAACCAAGAAATGGGTATTCTTAACAAAGTTATTTTATCCAGAGGGAAGCATGTCCTAGAATTATCAGTTTTTTAAGTAGACGAGAAAATATGATGAGAGATGTAATTTTAGATGGCACCTCCTATTCCAAGATTTTATTCAAAATACTAATTTAGAACAAACATGGAAGATAAGGTTAGATATATTATATTTTCAGAAGTGGTTAGTCTTGTAGAAAAATACCTCCTGTTTTTTACAAGGAACCAAAGGAAACCCAAGGGTGAAAGGTGGGGGGTTCAAGGGGTGTTATCTATAATTATGAAGGAAAATAAGAATTAACCTATGTGTAGGGATTATGAGTAGCAACAAATAATAAAGAAAAAATCCTTGCATTATATCAAGGAATTCTCATTCTATAGGCTTTGGAGACTCATCACTCATCACTAGACTAGAAAGAAAAACAAATCTTGGAAGCCTTCTCTCCTTTATCCAAATATGTTGCTAGAATCAAAGGAATCATTTGGCATGCTTTCAATCCATCCACTTCATTTATATTCTTTGATATTGCAACTCTCATATGGAATCTATGGCAAATTTGATGGCTAATTTAGACAAAGGGACTTTTGTTAAAAATGGGGTGACCCCATTATTTATTTAAATCCATGAATTATAACAATGGGAACAATAGTCAATGAGATTTTATGGATAGATAGAGCATGGAGTGGATTGAGGAGGGCATAATTATACCTCTCATTTCCTCCATACCCTTCCACACACTTCATCAATCATTCTTAGGGTACAAGCATAACTCATATCACATGGGGAATTGTGCTGTAGGTGGGATACTTCAAGGTTATAAGGTGTTAGAATTATGTTTCCTAGATAGTTGTGTTGGACCCTTTTTTGGCTTTGCATTGTTTCATTAATTATTGGGATGATCTTGAATGCACTTGTGTTGTGATGTGGGAAATCACATCTTCGATTGGATTGACCCATCATTTTGATTGGACTAGGGAATTACCTCATGGAATGGTTTTCTCTGTATTTGGAATATGATTAGGCTATCACCTATTGGGTAAACTTCATTTGGAATTGAGCCACAACCTATATAGGATTTGCTTGAATTTGGGTTATTTATTTTCATTTAGTAATAAATTTATATATCCATATATGGGCTTCCTGATTCTAGGATCGCAATGATTAAGCATAGTCATCCTAGAAAGTGTGCACACTATGAAGTCCTAGAACCATGCAATTTTTTGAGGTCTCTTATTATATAGATGGATGCTCTTCGAGAGGAAATTTATCACCTAAAACAAAGCACATATAATCAAATCCAGGTTCAATTAGCAAGGAATGTAAAATTGTAAATGGAGGTGGAACCTAAAAATTAGAGTATGAAGAAATTTTCTTCAAATATTGGCATGCACTGCAAAATAATACTAGGATTTTCGCATATCTCCCACTATTTTGTAGAATGGCCTTCAAATTCTATAGGTTAGCACAGGATGATCTCATGCAATATATCATAGTGCAATAGACACTTGGAGAGTGTAAAGTGAAGCAAGAACCCAACTTGTATTTAGATTGTTGGAGAATAATGAAGAAGATATAAAGGAATCCCACATTGGGCAAATTTTGTTAGGTCATTTTTTAATGTGTACTATTCATTATAATTTATCATTGTTGAAAATAAAAAATGCAAGCATATAGAAACTATAATTCCTAGTCTATAAACCCTCTTAGGAAATAACTCAAGAATTCTTGACCTTTGTTTCAAAAAATTCTAATCTTGTATCTATTTCTTAACTAGTCCAACCACAAGCTTTTATACATAAATGTAAATACTATCTAATTTTGTTTACTATATATATATATATATATATATATATATATATATATATATAATTGTGTTAGTTTTTTCTCTTGAGAAAAAAATCTTGTATTTTCAAGGTGAAAATATACAGAAACTAGTATGTAGATTTCCTAAAACCTCTACAACCAAAAAAAAGTAAAGATTGGATCCACAATAATACCATTAATATCATGCCCTATCCCAGCAAACATCCCTTTTATGTTAAAAATCCATAAATATACTTTATGATTTACATCTTTTATCCTTTAAAGCAAAAGGAAAGCCCCAAAAACTGGAAACCCAATTGTCTATAGCTTGCTATCAAATTCTAATACAAAAAAGTCCATACTTAGGGTTATATAAACTCCATAACTTCCTGGAGTTTTCCTTCAACATAAACTTCTTCCACCAACATTCATGTTCTTAAAGGGAGAGTCTATTTAGATAAATAAACCACTTCTGAATTCCATTCTATGTATATATGGAAAAATGATATCCATTCGAATCCATCTATCATAGATATAATTATTTTGAACATCCTGATTAAGATGAGATTTTGAACTTTGGATTTTTGCATCACCCAATCTATAACAAGTTTGGAGTCACCCATTACTTGTAAGCACTTTATACCTTTTGAATTTTTCTCATTCAAAAGCATCCACAATGCCACAAAGTATGACTTATTATTTGAGTCTCTACCAACTGTGTATTTTAGTTTGATTAAATATTGTTTCTCTAAATACATTGCCACACTAACTCCTTCCAATACAGGGTATCCTTTATTGGACCCATCGAAATAACCCTAAGGAATTTCGAAATCAATTTTTTGAATTGTTAATATTTGAACTTTTATTTCCTTCATTGACACTCTAAAATCCAAGATCGTATTATAAATCAATCATGTTATCATCTTCGGTGGGATCAATCAATATTCAAAAATGGTTGAGTTGTGCACTCTACATATCCCATTAAAAAATTGGCAAGGAAAGGATTTGTATTCTAATACATGTTTTCCCATCCACCATTCTCTAATAAATTCCTCTAGAGAAATACCAACCCAATGGGACTTTGAATTTAACTCCCTTGTATCCATACTCCAAATAAGCTTCCCAAAGTCACACTTAACACACAAATGGTAAATTGATTCTTCTTCCTATTTGCAAAGAAAACATCTACTTGGGCCTATCCACCCTCTATTCCTGCCATTTCCTTGAGTCATCAATTTATTTGTTAAATAAATATATAAGACATGTTTTTCCTTTAGAGAACTATTTACCTTCTAAAAAGGATTCCACCTCCAGACTTTGGCCTCCTAACATTATTCCTCTATACCAACATGATAGCCTAGTTTTGCCATAAAGATTTCTTTGCATGGGTTATTTTATTAAACCAATCTATCTAGGACCTATGAAATGTAAGTACAATTTAACTTAAAAAATTCTAGGTAATCTTTCCAATAAGCCACACGTGGTCCCTCCAAACCAATTTCTTCTACTTTCTTCCATATATGTTCTACATTATACACCACATTCACATCTACAATATGGTAAATACAGTGTGAATGGAATACCTCAATCATATCTTCTAGGAGAGTATAGCCATTCTCAATATTGATCCATGAATCTTATCTAATTCAAATGTTTCTTATGTCCCCTAGTTTCTACTGTGTCCATTTACCAACCAAGGGAAACGCCTCTAAGAAATCCTTACTTATAATGGAGTGATATGTTTCACATTTCCTTTTCTATCTAAGCCAATCCTTCACTATTTTTTCTATTTTTTGTTAAAATACCTTTCAAAATTTTGGCTATAGAGAACCAAAACACATGAATACTCTCCAATATCGATTTGATGAGAACTATTGGTCCTCCACTAGATAGGCAACTATTCACCCAAACTGTAATTCTTGATTCAATATTGTGATAAATCCAAATCCAATTTACAAAATTATAATTATTAGTCTTCAATATAATATTAATATATTCAAAACCATTGAACACATTGTTTACCTCGAATGGAAGGATCTCTCCCAATTGCCTTAGCAACTCTTCTTGAATGTTTTTTAAAAAGAGATTTTTTTCAAATTTATCTCCATCTCTCTGGAATTCCCATTTAGGTTGAGGATTTCCTTAAAATTTATGCACTCCTTTACACTCCCAACACCAAATAGGAGTACATCATCTGTGAAAAGAAGGTGTTAGAGAGTCACTGCTCTTTTAATTTTCACTCATTTAAGATCCCTGGTCTCCTAGCTTCTTTTACAATAAAATTTAATCCTATTGTGACCAACAAGAAAAAAATGGGGATTAAGAACATCCTTGCCTAATTCTTCTTATCACCCTCAAGAAACTAGATGAAAATCCATTTAGTAGAAGAACAAAAGAAAGTGATTAAAGGCATCCCATGAAACAGTTGACCAACTAGAGATTCATCCCCAATTGTAGAAGAAAAATCCTCAAATTTGTCCACTTTACCCTTTCATATGGTTTTACTGATTCCACTTTTATAATGATCATTGAGGTATTCGATGTCATGATTGAGTGCAAAACTTCTTGCACAATTTTCATAGATACACGATTTTGCTTGTTCTGAAGGAACCCAAATTGTTCTTCTAAGATATGGCTTGACAAAATGGGATTCACTATGTTAGAAATATATTTTTAAATCAACTTGTAAATCAAATTACAAAAATATATCAGTCTAAATCCTTCAAAGTGCCATGAATGTTGAGTTTATTCATCCCAACACCTTCCATGGTAGTTTGGATTCCTACACTACTCTTAGTGAATCTTATTTAATTAATTCAAATAATCCCAGATAAAATTTGACCTATATCCCATCTGGACTCAAGCTCTTTCCTTTTTTTAAAAGAATCACATTGAATAGACTTTCTCAAAATTAACCTCCACTTACAATGGGCTATTCATTTTGTCATAAAAATCAGTAGGGACTGAACTTAGGATCTTTATGATTTCCCCTATGTTGCAGCCTCTTGATGCCTTGAATAGGGCATTAAAATGTGGGCTACCCACCTCTACCTTCTCTTTAAATGTATTACGATTGGGCATTGTTCAATCTAGATTTCCCATATAGTGTGAAACTACCTCATTTGACTTGCATAATTGTGGAAAAATCTAAGATTAGTATCACCTTCCTTAATGCACACCATCCTATTCTTAATCCTCGTTTGACTTGCATAATTGTGGAAAAATCTAAGATTAGTATCACCTTCCTTAATCCACACCATCCTATTCTTAATCCTTTGTTGATACTCCATTTTAACATTATTTTTACTATTAATTAAGTTCTTATTACACCTCAAATTTCTCTTATTGAAAATTGTTACCTTCCTTTTCACCCATTTCCATATGACTCATGTAGGATATAGTATTCAAGATAATTCAAGGTAATAAGGATGATTTTATTGATAATTTATTGTTATTTGGTATCCTAAATAATGTTAAAAATCATTTTGTAAACATTGACAACTGCCTATTACAACGGTTGCAAAATCTCGTAACCATCGATGGTTTGCATAGTGGCACTAGATGCAATCAAGATCCGACACTTTGATAGTATTCTAGACACCGTGATCTTCCTCATGCTCCTTCCATATGTTGTAGAAACCAAACAAGCACCCTAATGAGGTGGTAAAACCATAGGTTGAAGGAAAAAGTTCAAACGCGTTGAAGATAATTGATGGTGCCATAATTAAAAAGTTCAAACGCGTTGAAGATAATTGATGGTGCCATAATTTAAACCATTATAGTTTCGTGGAAAAGAGAATATTCCATGCACTTTTGTGTCATGAAATCTTTGGAGTAGCTGAATATGATCATAATCCTGAGATCAAAACAAGATCCTTGCCAACAACAACAAATTGCACAGGACAACGTTGAGATGCAAAATCACGCATAGACAGTTCACATTTTTTTTCTCTTACTTTGATTTAGAATTCTAAGTGCTTAATACAAATATTTGCTCGTTTTAAATTTTGTTCTCCGTTAATTTCTTGGCTCTGTAGTTAGCTACAACAACATATCCCAAGAGGAGGAAGGCCCCCTTGTTTTGGAGGATATTCAGGTTCCGATTTCTTGTTTTCATTTATTTTACTGTAACTATTTTGTTTACGTTTTGGCTATGAGTTATTTTTTTGTTTTAGTTGTTGGTATCTAATCCCTTAGGATTAGTGTAAGGTCATTGGGAATTCTAAGAGACCAAGACAAAACCAAGAGGCATTCTCAGTGTATAAATATGCATTTGATTAATAATAATTTGTGCGTTCACTCTTAGTTATATGTGTCTTTCAGTATGATTGTCTATCTACTCAGTTTGGGATCCTAATAGTGGTATCAGAGACAAAGATTATGTCAATTCTATGTTTAGAATTTTGCAATTACCAGTCTACCATATTGCCTTCAGTCTGCACGCCTAGTTTGTAAGCTACAAATCTTGGCATTGTGTTATTCATTCTCCCTTCCTTCATTCAGACCAGCAATATTATTCATTCTCCTTTCATTCATTCAGACCAACAATATTATTCATTCTCCTCTGTATTAAGTCTCTTCTCTTTTTACCTGATTGAGTTAACCATATTGCGAGTCTTAGAGTCTCAAATCGATGCGATTTTACCAACACCATTGGTATTTGTTTTGTGGGATATTTGTGCTCGTTTTTACATTTCAAGATAACAGATTGTTACAAGTTTCATAGTTTGAAACTGATTGAAAGAGGCAAACGGCTCGCGTTATCACTTTTACAGATTTCTTGCAATTTCCACAAGCTCAAGGGCTACGTTCTAAGATGAAAATATCACACATCGATCCCTGCATGCCTGCATCTCCTCCCTCTTGGATACCTACGCACCAATCCCTACATCTCTATCTCCATTCAATTTTCGATGTACATTTTAACCCATCTTTATTCATATCTACAACTACAGCTTATACCTGTGCCACCATGTGAAGTTGCACAAGCTAGGTATGTTGAAGATTAACATTTACAATTAGTTTGTAAATAAACAGTTATGTTATGGTTGTGATAAATAATAGTTATGCAACAGTTATTAAATATATTGTAATGAGATAAATAAGTGCCCGCTTTAATATGAAAATTGCATCCTCCAGTTAATAAAAAAATTGCTTAGTTTTTCATATTTCTTTATAATCTTGATGCCCATAATTTCTTAACATGGTATCAGAGCTTGGACAGCCCTGAATCTCTCACGAGAGTGGCTGGAAAATAAGTTTTTTAATCATGATCACTATATTAGAATAGCATCAATGTATAGATTTTTATTTGTGAAAATATCTGTCTGCAAGGATTGAAGTTGTTGCCCATAATATTTATTATTTAAATATGTATATTATCAACGCAGCAATCTGTAGATGGCAACTCTTACAGGAGAAAATAAACAGAACTTCATTCAAAACGCGGTGTGGAAATCTCTTGCCTGACTTGGCTGCTGTGATTGCTCCGACTATAAATTCTTGGACGAGCTCACCATCCATTTATATCCTGTACCATTCTGCCTCGTCTCCAAGTACTACCACAAGTTTTATAATTTCTTGTGGACGAATGCGAGTCTCGCGTTGGATGTGGCCGCAAACCAGTTTGGACTGAACAGAGAAGAAGCCTGCAATAATCTTCTGTTTTACATCGCCTTCAACGCCTTCGGGGTACTACAAGTTTTTATGACGAATATGGTCAAATATATTGCTGCCGCCGGCGTCGGCTGGAAATTTCATCAATATATCATTATGCATGCTGGAGTTGTTGCCGTGAAAAATTCTTTTGATAAGTATGTCAAATTAATTTAAGTCATGTTCAGTTCAGATTTTTTCTTTACTCTATGAAAGTGCCTAAGCTTATCTAGATTGCTGATTCCCTTTATTCAGCTAACAAAAAGCAAATTCAACAGTTGACTTTGTTCCTTCCCCGTTGCAAGTGCCCAAATCCAAGCAAAGCACCAAGTACGATGGTGAAGAGCCACAACAAGCTTGTGGCTAATTGATGATCAACGGTTCCTTGCCAGCAGTCCGTTGCAACTATTAAGTCCACAAATAAAGTCTTGCAGCCGATATAAAGGAGTCGAAGACCTGTGTCAACGTGGAGAATCATTTGAAGGTTAACACTACTTATTTTGTTGTAGCGTTGAGTAATTGCAGTGCTGGTATTTTTTGAAACTGTATTGAAGACTTTGGAGCAAGTTGAAGACTCGTGAAATATTCTTCGTCTCCATCATCATCCAAATCTTGGACCTCAGAATTCTCGCAATAATCTTCATCGTCATTGGTGGCAGCATTGGCAGCCATGTGACCCAGCGCTACCTCGTGGCCATACTCGTCATCTTCGTCCACATCAAGCTCATCGTGATCCTCATCCCCTCTACCATTTCGAGTTGAAGAACGTTTGTGTATAATTAGATTGAACTCTGAAGTTGCATGTCCTACTTGCGTCGAGCTGCCTCAATCCCTAGTCTCCTCGAAACTCGTGTAGTTGCGTGGATATGTGCATCGAAGGAATTAGTTGCTTGCTGTAAGTTGAAGTGTGAAGACCGGTGGGTGACTGTGGTGAAGAGCCCTTGAAAGGTTTTACATTAGTTTGGAAGGAAGGTGTATGGTTTGGTTAACCTTTATGCACCTACACCAGAAATTGAGCCTCTTGAGTTTATTGATGTTCATTAGTTAGGAGATGATTGCACAAATTTCTTTTCCATCTTTTATTTGGGTTATCTTTTATTTGGGTTAGGAAATGATTGCACAAATCTATAAATTCTATCTCTTATTTTGTATTTAGATATGATAATTTATGTTGTTACGCCAAGAAAAATTCATATGATGCTCCTTTATCGCCGGATGATGAGTTTCAAGGAGTTCTTCCACATGTTTTTTCCCCTGCACAACATTGGAAACGGATACATGATCAAGCCATCTACAATATCTTCATCAAGTTTATTCAGCTTATTCAAATGAATAACACAATAGAGTGAAGACATTTGTCCATTTATGTGTTATATCCATTAGATTTAGATTGAGGAATGATTTTTCCCATTTTGTTTTTTCTTTTTCCTTATTTTTCATGGACAAATAAAATTGTAAAGAGTGATCTTAGCCTTTGTTGTTGGGCCCTAATATCTTTAATTTTTCACATAAGTGGGGCTAAAGGGGGGTGCTGGAATATCCAACCTATCTAGACATTATGATTAACCATCTGATCTCCCTAAGTTCCTAGACATTGTTTCCTAATGCATTGTTTTCAACATCTTTACCCACTATTTGTCATCTAAACCTTAATTATCCATCCATGCATGATCTCTGTAGGGTAATGCACCTATTATTGTTAATTTTAGGGATCAAGGGCGCCTTCGTTGATTCATGCAACTCTGGATTACTCAAAGGAAGTTATGACATCAATTCACTACCGTATGCGCTATTCTTGATTCTCTCTGCTATTTTTGGAACGAGAACACTCTAATGTTCCCTTCATGCCTACCTACCACCAGTTAACTACCACTCACACTCATTTAACGGATCTCATCAGGTGTTACAACTAGTCCTAAGTCTAGTAGGGGTTTGTGGTCTATCTAAGACTGCAACATGTGTGGATTTCAACTGCCTCTTTCGGTTCATGAATTTCCTCCTAATAATAATGCTTGGAATATTTTTCCAATTGTTCTTCAATTCGTGTGTCATATCACATTATTCTTCTTATCTATTTTTCCTGTACAATCTGCGTGAAGATTATTTTTGTCACAAGATCTGCCTGTCAAAATATTATAGGGGGGGGGTTATTTTCATAAAGAAGTATGCAAAGGAAGGTACAACTATGCTAACCTGTATCATATTTGTTTGTTGTTGCACTTGAAGGAAAGACAATTGGTAGAACCTCCCTTCTAACTTTGGAAAAGCTTGTTGAAAATGTATACATATATCCAAAAATATCCAAAAATGAAGAAAGAAGTGTGTACCATCATGGATTAGTCAAATTAATCATCATAGTTGAGTTAGGGAAATATGAATTAACCTAGGAACAATTTCTAGAAGAAAAAATATTTCAAGATAAAATAATTACAAAAAGACAAGAAACATGTTAAGAAACCTCTATTTCACACAAAGTTTAGGAGTCCAATTTGAAAGGTGGATCAAAGAGAAAACAAAAGGGTCATCTTCTACTAAAATCCTAACAATTTGAAAATGAACTACAAGGAGCTTGGTACAGAAAATAGAGAAGGAATAGGAAGGTGTAGGAGAGAATATTGAGAATAAAAATGTCCAAAAACATAATTTTTGAAACCACATAACTAAGGCTGTGAACAAGGTTCTCTAAGTTTGATTCTCCCAACTCTGCAAAAGAAAAGACAATCCATCCAAAGTCTCTAGAACCAATGATGTCTTATTCAAAAATTATACAATAATAATGTGGAAAAGATAATAATTGGTAGACCTCCTTCCTCTTTACTGATTTTGAAAAAGAAAGGCAAAATATTTAAGAAGTTAAAGAGATAGGTCACATAATTGGAAATATTAGATAGGCATATCGAAAGGGAAAATGAATTGTTGAAGGCTCAAAAAACAAAAACTAAGAGAACAAATTGAAGAAATGAAAGGGTGGCTAAATCTACTCACTAAACAAGAAAAAAAATGTACCAAATTATAATTTAGACATTATGATAGAGGCAAACGAAGTAGAGTTATCTCCCGAACATGAATCTAAGCCTAAAGAGTAAAAAAATGGTGATCTTACAGTAGCTTAGAATATCATGAATGAGATCCTTTACAACATATTGGTGAATACCCTTTCTATTACTTCTTTGAAGCTCACTTCTATTCGAATGGAAAGGAAAGAGGAGTTATGTGACCTAGATATAATTTATAAGGAATAATATAAAAGAAAGATTTAGAATATGCAGGAAATATGGGTGGCCTAGTAGTTGAATGAAGAAAGGAAGTGGAAATCAAGAATTCAAGATATCAAATAGTACTTAAGAATCAAGGAGCATGTCGACTTGCTTTGCAAGCCATATCTTGCAAGTGTCCTATAAGTGTATACTCTATGTATGTACATGAACAATGGACCAAGATGAGAACCACAAGGTTAGCAATAAGGAAATAGTATGAGATAAATAACATCCCTAAATTTGTAAGTCATGTAATTTGTCTGCTCACACGATCAGGAAAAATATAGTATGTGAAATATACCAATTTTCCTTCTTTCTATAAGAAGAAACAAGATGGAACGTGAATCCTATGGTTGGAGATGTACACATAAGATATTTTTCTTCATTTCTACAAAATCATATCAATGGAAAGAGGACAAAGATTCCCTTGGGAAATTTGAATTCTCCTGAAGGATAATAGTTAGAAGTGAGCATCCATTACCTAAAGTAGTTATTAAATATCATGAAAACTTGTTAACTAGTTGCAAAAGGGTCAAAATATATTAATAGTAAATCAAAGAGAGGTCGTTCACAGTTTTGAGAATATTCAGGATGAATATGTTGTCAATTCTTTGATATCCTCTTATTATATATTTAATTTGTTACAATAACATTACAACAAAGGGATAGAATGTCTTATCCTATGTTTCATGTAGTTTTGACCAGAACACATTTACATATGGATTCCTTCAGGGTAAATTTGGCCAAATGGATTGGAATCAAGTTCCATTTTCCATTTCTCTCGTGTGCTAGGAAAAGATATAGAGCTATCCAAAATTGGAATGTATTCAAATAAAATCCATAATTGGAATGAATTCGAAGAAATTAGGGCGTGGGTTGATATTGAAAGATGTTTGGGGTAATGTGCAACAATAGATTTTGGGCATGTCGCCTATAATTAGACAATGTCGAGATGCTAAATCGCGCATCGATGGTTCACATATTTCTTTTCAGACTGAGCTATCGACCCAACCATTTGCACCGGGGCCTACCCAATGTCGTTCAGTAGTCTTTCACTCACTCTGTTAACCTCCGTTGCCAGTTTTTTTGTTTTTTTTTTGTTTTTCTCCAACTTTGTTTCAGAAATCTATCTTTGTGTTTTTATCTCTTTCCATTGTGATGGAAAATATTCAATCAGTTTATAGTTTTATCACAATGGAAAGAGGTAAAAACATAAAGAGATTTCTAAAACAAAGTTGGAAAAAAACAGAAAAAAAAAACCAGAAAAACTGGTAATAGAGGTTAACAGAATGAGCGAAAGACTGAACGACACCGGATGGGCCCCGAATGCAAATAGTCAGGTCGATAGCTCACTCCTTTTTTTTCTTGCAAACCTTAATTAGAAAATGATGTATTTTTTATATTGAAAGGATTTGATGCAATGTCATCTTAATAATGAATTATCTCTTCCTAACCTCATATTACTTTAAATTGAAACATATATATACATGATGTGGAGGGAGAGATGTATGTATGTCTTGGTATATCAAAGGATAGACTTATGCTTATACTTTGATTTATAATTTTCAGCACTTAATACAAATCTATGCTCATTTGAATCTTGGTTCTCCGTTAATTTATTATCTATGTAGTTAGCTACATCATCATATCACCAAAGAAGGAGGGCCCCTGTTTTGCGGGATATTGCTACTTTTATTTCTTGTTTTCATTTATTTTCCTCTAAGTATTTTATTTATGTTTTTGTTAGTTTTAGTTATGAGTTTTTTTTCATGTTATAGTTAATTTTTTATTTCATTAAATATTTACAAACATATACTTTATCTTTGTGATTAAAATTAGGTGACCAAGGTAGATTATTTTTGTATTCACAAGATATATACATGATTGTAACTTGATTTTTTACACCTCTAATGAGTGGTTGATGGTTCAAAGTTAATTGTCTTTATGTGAATCCATCTTATAAGTGCTTTATTTATGATTTGTTAGAGTAATTCATTTAATTGTTTTGAGTTAGGATTTTTTTTTCAAATAGAAAAGTCAATCATGGGAAAATTTTAGGGGAAAAATTTATCCCATGGGGTAATTTTGGATGTTTTTTCTAGAATTGGTATAACATTTTTTAACTCTAAAAATAATCAAAATTGTCCATAAACTATATAAAATCCTTAGAAATATGAATCTTTTTACAAAAATATCACCCAACATTTATGGTTGGAAATTTCAGAATTTGTAAGATTCACCAAGGTTTTTACACTTCAAGAAAATTATGGATGCTTAAAATTTTCCCTACAATAGTGTGGATCATGTTCATATACAGTTAGCTTAGATAACAAATTAAATAAATTTTCACTTTTAGCACTCCACAATATTACGTAGCCTAGATGAATAATTAAATGTTACAAGATTTATACATATAAATTGACTAACAACCTCCAAGCAATTTCCTCCTTCTCCAAAATATCCTTCTTTTGCGTTTCCAAATATTTTAGTGTGTTTACTTCTTCTTTTGAGAATAATCCCTCAAACTTCAACATATACAAAAAAATTATTTGCTCCTTCACATTTTTAAGTAGCACTTGATATTTTTCCATATAATATTTAGCCTATGATTTCATGACTTGTTTTTACCCATGTTGAATATAACCCAAAGTATTCCTAATAAATTGGATAAAATATTTCTCCAACAACCAACTGTTATTGAATTTGAAAGAGTTTCATCGGCTAGCTCCTTGTTTTTTCTCCTTCATTAGAATCGACAAGTGATCAGAGAGACCACCTATCCTGATCCAAGACTTCAATAAGAATTCATTGAACAGATATTCTAAGATCATATATCTGTCAATATTCTTTGAGACAGCTTCCTTTCCTTTTCTCGCATTACTCCAACTGGGACCTAACCTAGGGGTTTCAAAATCAATTAGATGGTTTTGTTTAAAACAATGAACACAAAAATCACCTATAGGATCCTATGTAGACAAATCCCTTCAAAATTCCCTAGAGGATAAATTTAAGTCCAAACCCCCTCCTGTTGGGATATTATAAACCCACTCCATACTTAGGATAACAATATTTAATCATTATTGATTAATTTCCTACCTACTAGCCTAGATAGTTGGCATCCACTTGCACCACTTGGTCAACACTTTCCATATATACCCCAAGAGCGCATTTTTCCTGGTTTTGGTTAGATATTGCCTACTTTATTGAATTCCTGAATTTTTTACTGTGCCTTCCTGCGGATTCTGTATTTATCCTGCTTTATTCCATATTTTTAGTGGATAAGGTAAAACTAGTCAACTATGAAACTATTATCTTTTGTTTCCAACCCATCCTCCATGATTTCTCTCCATATTCTAGGATTAACTTGTTTTTCCATTACTCATGAAAACTCACTCATGCTTTAGTTAATTCGCGAGGTCCTTGATAGATTTGGAAAGTGCTTTAGACACCTATGGGGGTTTATCATATTCAGTAAGACTAGTTTATGAGCTAGCATGAGTTGTCTTCTAAAAACTCAATTTTCCTTTATAAGGATGTATTCTATTGTAATAATAAATTAATTCATTTTGATCGATAATACTTGGAAAGATATTGGATCACTTCTCTTGTATTCAGTCTCTTTATTCTTCTCTCTATTTTCCTTGTGCATGCTTGTGAGAATTATCGTGTAGCTAGATCTGCATCTTGTGCTTCTTCTCAGCATTAAGGCTCTATTCATTAATAGTATTAAGATTATATTTCTACATGGTATCAAAGAACAAGGTTTCTTAAGTTATACATAGTTGAGGAGCTATCAGTTCTCTACATTAGAGCGCATACAAGTTCATATCCCTCTCTGAAGAAGATCTTGAATTGAACTTACAAATTGTTCTCCTAGTTTTTATTTCTGTAGGTTGCAGAAAGTATCTTCTTGAGTGCATCAACCTCTTAGCATGGATTCCTCTTAATTTATGATCCTGTCCGCCTTCAACTATCTTGAATGGAAATCCAAATTTGGCATTCTATTGCGCAGTAAGGGACTTTACAGAGTTACTTTGGATTTAGATAATGAGGCTAATGCTATTGTTGAGAAAGATAAGTGGCATAATAGGTTGGATCAAGCCTATGGATTTATTGGCATCTCTATTTATCATGATATACTCTTTCATATAGATGGTTTTACTACTCCAAACCAAGTATGGACCAAACTTGAGTCTCTCTTTGGAGTAGAAAATGAGATAAGAGCACATTAGTTGGAGAATGAGTTATTCTCATTGAGTCCAAGTAGTTTCAAACCCACTGGAGGATTATTCACCAAATTCAAGTCACTTGTTCTATTGCTCAAGCAATGTGGGATTCTTAAGAAGGAATATCAATTGATTCTTTCGATTTTATCAAAATTGGGTACTGAATACTCACTTTTTGTTTCTACTTTTCATCATACTATGCTTCTTATTTCTAATTGGAAAATGCATTCTTTAAGTACATTCTTTGCTTCACTGACAAAGGAAAAAGATAAATTGATCTAGATGGGTTCTCTTATATCTTCCATGGGAAAGGATCATGCTCTCATAGCTCAAGGAATTAATAATTCAACATCAAAAGAAAATAAAATAGTGAATGAGAAGAAGCCAAAGTCAGATAATGAAGATGAAAGTTTGAATCCTACCGATGAAGGTTCAATGAAGAAAGTCAAGAAGAAAGGGAGAAAATATAGGTATTATTATTACAGTAGGGGATTTCATCCTGATAAGAAATGTTTCAAGAATAATATGGACATCATAACATTGAAGATCCAGATGAGCTAAAGAAGTGTGACAAATCTTCAAAACACTGTCATAGTGCGTAGTCTCAAGGTAATATGAACTATGCCTTGAGTTATAGAGTTAAATACCTTCCTCATATATTTGATATAGATTCATTTTTTGATATATCAGAATCATAAATCTCATTTTCTTTCTTGAATAATCCACCTATTAGTCTCCCAGTTTCATCTCCCAATACTTGTGATTTTTCACTAGATCCTAACTTGTCTTTAAGAAGTTCTTCCTCACTCCATTCAAATGATTATAATTCTGATTTATAAGAATATTTATAGGATGATATTCATGTTATGACATCATCCACACCATTTACCATACCTTTGAATACTCCTAAGACTATACAAACCCCAAGTTCACTAGTTGATTCCACATTGATTTCCTATGCATTGTTACTTATATCAAATGGTTTCAAGTTTTTCCTATTTTTCACTGGTTGTTTATCCATGACCTTAGTCATCATTGGAATCATATTACACATGTTTGGATATTTTCTAAACACTTATGGTTCAGATATCAATTCCATCCATCATTCAGATCTTTACATTCATTAGTTTTTCCTAGTTTCTCAACATTTTCATACTCTAGCCTTATATCCTCATGGAGAGACTAAACCTTTGGTATTTGTTGTTCCATATGATAATATTTATGATATATCAGATTATTTTCATCCTCATTTTATATTTGAGAAGGTACTATATCAGTTTGGAATAAATATATGTGATCCACATCACCATTTTGTAGCTATACAAGGAACTAATTGTGTTGATTTTTCTACACTTTGGAAAGGAGTATGCACATATAATTTTTATTTTTCATATTATGTTTGTATTTCAGTGTATAACAGAAATAAGAAACATTTATATAATTCTCCTATTTCATCATATGATGAGCTACAATGAGTCTCTCCTCTTCTTTCTTGCAGATTCTACACTCTAGCACATGATCATAGAGTTCACAATTTCTTCATGAAATTCTTTCACCAGAAGCAGTTCATTCAGATCATTTAAATGAAGATAAATACATGTTGTTCAAATTTTTGTGCCTTTTCCATTCTTGAGGGAGTATTTTCCCCATGTGGTTTTTCCTATTTCCTCACTTTTCTCAACATAAATAATCGTAAAGGGTGACTATAGCCTTGTTGATGGGCCCTATATGCACCTATATGCATCTATATTTCTAATTATTCCAGACATGTCTTCATAAATTCAAATTTAAATGGGGGTTTTTGGATATTATAAACCCACTCTATACTTAGGATAATAATATTTAATCAGTATTGATTAATTTCCTACCTACTAGCCAAGATAGTTGGCATCCACTTGCACCACTTGGTCAACACTTTCCATATACACCCCAGGATTTCCTTTTTCTTGATTTTGGTTAGATCCTTCCTACTTTATTGACTACCAGGATTAGTAACTACACATTCCTGTATATTATGTCTTTATCCTACTTTATTCCATCTTTTAAGTGGATAAGGTAAAGCTAGTCAACTAGGAAACTACTATCTTTTGTTTCCAACCCATCCTCCATGATTTTCTCTCCATATTCCAAGATTAGCATTTTTTTCCATCACCCATGACAACCCACTCATGCTTTAGCTAATTCGTGAGGTCCTTGACAAAGTTGGAAAGTGCTTTAGACACCTATAGGGGTTTATCATATTTATGAGCTAGCATGAGTTGTCTTCTAGCAACTCAATTTTACTTTATAAGGATGTATACTATTTTAATAATCGATCAATTCATTTTGATCAATAATACTTGGAAATATATTGGGTCACTTCTCTTGTATTTAGTCTCTTTATTATTCTCTTTATTTTCCTTATGCATTCTTATGATAATTATCTTGTATCTAGATATACATCTTGTGCTTATTCTTAGCATCGAGGTCTATTTCTTCATAGTATCAAAGTTGTTATTTCTACACCTCCCACTATGGAATTCAAGGCATTAAGAATCCTAAACAAGGATGGGTTTTCCAAAACAACCTTCATTCAAAATATGGGCCATATACGTTAATAACTCTAAAATATTTTTCAAGATCCTTAACTTCCATGTCCACCAAAATTCTCAAGGTTAAAGAAACAATGAAATTCGCTACATAATAAGAGTTGCAACCTAAAACCAAGCCTCTCGACAACCCTATCACATCCATAGAGTAAATGGTTCAATGTTTTAAAAATGAGGATAAGAACTCTACAACCTTCTTACCCATACACAATGATTCTTGTAAGAGTTTGATATCAGATTTATAGACCCTAAAAATGTGTTTGAGGGCTAGTTGACTATGGGCATCCCCATCCCCCTAAACATAAAATAAATAAAAATCATTGAGAAACTCCCTTGTCGACTTTCCTTGCTCTAAGGATCCTATCAATCGTCTCCTACTTACAATATTTTATTTCTTTTATGGCTTGATTTCATGCTAAGGACAAATTGGATATTCGACCCTCACCATATCCAATTGGTTTATCTGAAGTTAGGAATCTATCAATCCCTAAACCACCATTCTCATTATCGCAAGATCTTAGGACATTATCATATTTGAACTGCTTCATATTAGGATCATTTGGGATCATAGATGATTGGCCTTTTGATGGCTTGAGAGAAGAAAGGGAACATTGAATTGATTGCCTACCCAATTTTACAAACCCTAACACAAGACCAGGTTCCTCACTCAACTTCAGTTGATTAAAGACTATGTATGTTTCCCTCAATGGGGATACCAAAGATGAATCCACCAATAATCCCCTAAAAGTCCCATAAATATCTAAAATCAAGCTAGGAAACCGAGGAATAGCAATTGGATTACAAACATCTACAATGACATCTTCTACACAAATTTTAGAAGGAGAGGACAATGACTTACTCACATAAACTAAAGCTTTTTCTCGGTATGACTCCTTTGTGTAGTTAGTATTCTCCCTGACTAGCCCAAGGACTCTACCTAAAACTTTTTCCTATTCTAACCTCTCTGTAAGTTCCATATCCTTGT
This sequence comes from Pseudotsuga menziesii, assembly GCA_001517045.1. Classification (NCBI taxonomy): domain Eukaryota; kingdom Viridiplantae; phylum Streptophyta; class Pinopsida; order Pinales; family Pinaceae; genus Pseudotsuga; species Pseudotsuga menziesii. The sequence goes on from LPNX010232051.1 coordinate 160,300, forward strand.
CCAATGATAACGGATCATCCATTTTCTTCACACATACTCTATTGTTAATTTTTTGTTCCCTTATCTTCTAACTGCACTATGATAATAGACATATGACTTCATGGAATCCATGACATTAGAATGGAACATGCCAATATTCAATATTTTGGACAAAATTTTATCCCCCCACCGCCAACTCCATATCTTCTAGTAATCTTTCATGTAAATAAGTTTCCATAAGAACCCAAGCACAATGACATTCCATGTTTGAATCCCAACGGTCTTCTAAACTCACAAAATAACCAACCAGGTTTCATAGTTTTTCTAATATGTCCTTATTATAGTGAAATGATGGGAGACCTAGAAAGAGTGCTCATATTTTATGAACATAGGTTGGGTCACTTCATGGGTAGAAACCCATGTCCCATGATTTTAAGGATAACCTGAAAGGACCCCAGCTCCAATCCTTCCAAAGAAAAAAATCCATAACTTTACAGAAGATGATGAAAATCCATCCTCGAACCAAAACATGCAATACCTATAAATATCCTAGAACCGGATTACATTTTACCTTCATCCATTGTTGTAGGTAAGATATACTTAGGAACTTATCACAAAATATTCCTACTAATGCAATGTCCATCAACTCTGAGACTTTTTCCATCCTTATATCCAATCCTAGAACCATTTTCACCTTGTCATTTTGTTCCCTTGATATGCTTCCATAGTTTATTACATTATGAGAATCATGACTAATACAGATATCCTTATGATCTCCCCTCGAGACCTTTAACCCCTCTATTCCACAATATGGTTATCACTCATACTCGATTACTCTATCATTCTCTCGATAGACAATCCCACAAAAGGAAGATTCTAGATTAGCTTCGAAGTGATGAGCTTCATGATGATTGTACACCCGTGACCTTGAAATATTAATTCCCTCATGTGAGCCTCCTCCACCACCCTGTTCAAAATATAACATAGGGAAGGGATTCACTTTGATGAACGGGGACCACAAGTAGACATATAATTTGTCACATCACACACCCAAACATAGGGTAGACAAAAATATATAAATATTCTCATATTAACAAAAATATACACAAAAATTACCCTTATGACTACTGGTCCCACAAAATTCATACATAACCTACTTAAGTAAGCATGTTCATAACCGGAAAAATAAATTTACAAGAATTCATGTTATTAACAAATCCCACAGTATTCTGACACTACAAGAGATCTCAATCCTTAAAACAATCTGCAATGACCTAACTACATGTGCATGCACTCCATCACCTCAACCCCAATGAATGGCATCTCCATCTAAATCACACAACCAGTCCCCACATATCCCATTAAACATTGCTAGCTTAACATTATGCACATCCTCACCTGCACAATAAAGGGTGGTTTGAATATCAACTTCATATGTAGTGAGTTTTAACCACAAATCCCACCCAATGCAATTAATGATTACCAAACAATTAAATTATTCAAATCTCCCATTAAACTGATCAAAGGAAACCATTAAACACATGAAAGGAATCAATTAAACTATTTGAAAGAACAATATCAACAAATACATTCTCATTAAACATATCAAATCATCCATTAAACCATGTGAAAGCATAAGGATCAACCAATATAGTATCCCAACCATTGTATCACACCCAAAACAATCTAGTGCACTCATTCATAAATTTTAATTTTCAATCCATGCTAATGCCACAACCCAATCAAATCAAGTAGAACTATCTATAAAGGAGCATGAATCATATTGCATATTATTTGTTTTCTATCAAAGAATTCAATCTCCTCAATATCACTTCCAATAGTGTTCCAACCAGCTAATATCTATATCAACCACCTGAGTTAAGTAACTATGTTGTTTTATGCCTACTTCAAGTGTTGTTTTTCTAATATGAGTGGTGTGTGTTTCGGATTACATCTAAATATATCACTATGAATAATATATGCCTACTAAATCCACATGTTTTGTTTAAATGTATCTCTCTAACACCATATGTTTAAATCATTGGATGGAATGAATTACGCAGGGAATAGAGAACAATATATATCCTTATTTGATATTTCCTCTCTATTTAACAAGCTCTTGACTTGTTCATGTTTCATGTTTCACTTTCTAAGGAAAAAGGAACGATGTCATAACCTATCCATGTTTCAATATATGTTTCCTCTAGATGTTAGTTATAGATTTTACTTGTCCATCTTTACCTGTGCATATTATTCAAACTTCATTTTTTAATATGTATTACCCCTCTATGTTATCTAACTATGTGACATGTTCATGTAGTGCTCTAGAGATATAGAATACAATGGTGCCAATACCTGTGTCTCTATGCATCTAGTATGCCAAACTAAATAATGCACTCTACATATATTTTAAATCATGCCATGAATCCACCTAGTGTTGTTTTTCCAATGATTCCAAGGCCTAGCATATAATGGAAACAAGTCCACTTCAGTATCTATGGACCTAGTGTGCCAAATTTGACAAATTCACACAAAACCAAAATCCACAATTCCAAGGAAAATAGAATACAATGGAAACAAGCCCAGTTCTACCTATATGTCTCCATTATGCCAAAATCAGAAACTATACATGTATAAACATGGCATGACTCCATCCAATCTATAAGTGATTGTTATGGAAATTGCGCCAAAGCCTATAGAAAACAAAGGAAACAAGACCAAATATGCATCTATGGCTATGCTATGCCAAAATATAAAATACATTATGTAATTTTGTTATACAATAAAAAAACATCTATCAAACCATAACATCTTAGTAAATGCACTCTATAATTTTTATTGTAGTCTGCAGATTTATAGGAGACATGATAAGAGTGTGTGCATCTTCATATGCAAGGTACTCAATTAGGCGTGTTACTAGAGGCGCACAGTTACAATGCAATTCATCAGATGAATACTCACAACATGTGAAGGGTAACAATATAATGACTTACCCCAGCAGGTTGATAACAACAACCCTTCCCATGTTCCTGGATAGTCCAATGAGACCGAGGTTGTTCTTGTTGTTTCTCAACCAACCAAATTGCTGTTAGATTTTTTTCATTTAAGCTACCATTAACTTAGGATCTTAACTGAGAGAATAAAAAGCACAACAATAAAAAACATAAGAAAATGAACACAAAGATTTTCCTCGAGGAAACCATAAAGGAGAAAACCTTGCAATTTCCTCAGAGATAGACTCAACACCAAATAGAAAAGCCCCAAAATAGTAAGATGATATCCTGACAACAGTAGCCTCTTTCTCTCTAGCCCCAACAACTTCTTCTTCCTCAGCTATGCGCTACAACTGAGTGTGAGTGAGTGTGTGTTAAATAGAGAGGCTCACTCTCTATTTATACTAATTCCCGACTTGACAATGACTCACTAGGGCCAACTTCTCTAGGAGAGTCTAATAACCCTAGTGCCCTAGAACTACAGGGACTTCAACCCTGGAACAATAGGAGGGTTACCCGCAATGACTTGAAATGACTTGTTTACATTATAGAACCTCCCGATAGGAACATCAAGGCATGACATGACTCAAATACATTAGAGACACTTCCCAGAATAAAAATCGGGGTACAAGACATAATATATACAAGTGAATACATTCTGAAGTTATAAATACATCAACACTCCCTCTTAACTAGGAAGGTATTCTTTCGACATAATTTTGAGCACTGGTCTTCTTCTTTGTATCAACTAGATCATCTCGTCATATTCATCTTCAAGTTGTGTTCATCTTCAAGTCTTCTTCATCTTCAAGTCATCATCATCTTCAAGTCTTCTTCATCTTCAAGTCATATTCGTCTTCAAGTATTCTTCTAAGTCTTCTTCTTCTTCAAGTCTTCTTCATCATGGGATCTGGATCATCACAACTGCTGGATCATCACTGTTGGATCATCATCACTGCATCATCATCAAATCTGGATCATCATCAATTATGGATCATCATCACACCTAGATCATCACTTGATCAGGATCATAATCAAGTCTGGATCATCATCATCGGTGCTATCTCTCGATTCTTATCGTCATAGGAAGTTCCACAGAGCCAGCCCTTTTTCATGCTGGTTGTAGGCCTACCCTTCATGTAGGTCTTCAGCACTTATATTTGACCCTAAGTCAGAATGGCCCACCCAACTCTTACATCTGAGCTCATCTTGTTATAAAGGCACGCCCAGCACTCACATATGACCTCATCTTGTCAGAAAGGCCCAGCACTCACATCTAGCCTCATCTTTTCAGAAAGGCTCAGCACTCACATCTAACCATGTGTAAACACATCACGCCAGAATGGCTCAGCACTTATATCCTACCATGTGCGAACACACCACATCGGAAGGGTTCTGCACTTACATCTGACCATGTTCGAAAACACCACATCGGAAGGGATCTACACTTACATCCGACCATGTTCGAAAACACCACATCGGAAGGGCTCTACACTTACATCCGCCCATGTTCGAAAACACCACATCGGAAGGGCTCTGCACTTACATTCGACCATGTGAGAACACACCACATCAAAAGGTCTCTCAGTCCTAGACTGAGGATTCTTGGTAACTTACCATGTGCCTCCATTCTCCCAGAGAATGGCATCAGCCCTTATATCTAATAAAGTGGGAACACATCCCTCAATCACATCACTATAGCCATGCAGTCATATCTGATAATGTAAGACTACATCCCACAGTCATATCAGAATGGCCCTCAATCCCAGACTGAGTATTCCTAGTAATTGATCAGGTGCCTCCATTCCAATAATGGCATTCAACACTTATATTTGATCATGTAGGAACCAATCCTACAGTCACATCAAAATGGCTCAACACTCACATCTGACATGGAAGGAACCAAATCCTCTCACCATGATAGAATGGCTCAGCCCTTACATCTGACCATGGAAGGAACCTAATCCTCTCACCATGTCAGAATGGCTTTAAATCTCATCATTTCCCTTTGGAGGGAACCCTGATCTGGAGAGCACCAAGCTTCTCCATCAAGTACTCAAAATTCACTTTGGCCAATGGCTTCGTCAACACATTAGCTATCTATTCTTCCATCACAACATACTGGAGCTTCACTGCTCCTCTTTGCACCATATCCCTGATATAATGATACTTGATCTCGATATGCTTCGACTTGTCAAGGAACACTGGGTTCTATGAAAACTTCACACAAATCTGGTTGTCGCAATATATACAAGTAGCATCCGATTGGAGATCAAATAAATCAGACAGTAGCTTTCTTAGCCACACTGACTCGCAACTAGCTGAACAAGCTGCGACATATTCTGCTTCAACTATACTCAGTGCCACACATGACTGCTTCCTACTGAACCAAGAGATTATAATTGATCTCATACTGAAGCAGCATCCTGAAGTGCTCTTCCTATCGATGGCACTGCCTTCCCAATCTGAATCAACATAACCCTATAGGTTAATCTTTTGATTTTCCTCGTACTTGAGCCCATAATCAACTATACCCTTAATGTACCTTAGAATATGCTTTGCAGCAATCAAGTGAACATGTCTTGGATCTGTCAGGAATTGGCTTAAGGTGTTCAAAACAAAGCAAATATCTAGTCTTGTGATCGTTAGGTACTTCAAGACCCAATCATCTGACGATACATTGTAGCATCAACCGCTGTCGATGAAGCATCACTCAATAGCTTCAGGTTCGATTCCATAGGTGTGGTTATGGCCTTGTGGTCTATCATCCTAAATCTCTTCAGAATCTCTATTGCATACTTCCCTTGTCCAAGGAATATTCCATCCACATTCTGCCACACCTCCATGCATAAAAAATAGTGCATCAAACCCAAGTCTTTCATTTCAAACTCGACAGCAAGTTTCCACTTTGTATCAACAATCAACCCATCAATACCTGTTACAAACAGATCATCTACATACAGTAGGAGTATCACTGGGTTGCCATCTTCAACCTTATCGTAAAGGTTGGAATCTGTTTTACTCTTGACAAAGCCCAAACTGGATAGAAAGCCATCAATTCTTCCATACCATGTCCTGGGTGCCTGTTTCAAACCATACAGGTATTTCTTCAATATACACACATGAGACTCTCTCTCATGTCTCTCAAAACTGAGTGGCAGCTCCACATACACTTCCTCTTCTACTACACCATTCAAGAAAGCAATCTTGACATCCATCTGGTGTATCTTCCATTTCATCACTGCAGCTAGAGCAAGTACTGATCTGATGGAAGTGTATCTGGCTACAGGTGCAAAAATTTCTACATAATCTATTCCTTCTTTCTGGGAGAAGCCAGGAGCCACAAATCTTGCTTTATATTTCTCTATGCTTCCATCTGCAGCATGCTTGATCTTGTAGATCCATTTGGAAGTTACGATAGACTTCCCTTTTGGTCTTGGGACAACATCCCAAACATCATTCTTCATGATCGATTGATACTTTTCAATCATAGCCTCCTTCAATTATTTCCTTTATGCTGCTTCTTCATAGATGGAAGCTTATTTATCAATAATGTCATATAGCAAGGCTACATAACTAGAGCAGGACCTAGTTCTCTTTCTTCCTCTGTGTGTTTCTTCTGAAGCTCCATATCTTTTTGCACCTTGGATAATTTCACATACCCAAGAAATTTTCCTCTTGTGAGGATTCTTCTCCTGAGGTGGATCCACAGGTTCTTGAGTTTCTTCTAATTCTCGATCTTCTTCTTGAATTTCTTCGTTCATGGTTGTATCATGAATTCTAGGTGTTTCTGTTTCTTCAGATTCTTCAGTCGGTCTCTTCCTGGATTTGATGTAGGCTGAATCTTCATCAAATGTTACATCTCTGCTGATGTTGATATTCTTGAACCATGGGAAGTATATTCTGTAAGCCTTTGAGCTTTCAGAGTATCCCACAAATATACCCTTCTTTCCTGAAGGATCTAACTTCGTCCTTTTTTCTTTTGGAATGTGTATGTATACAGGACAATCGAATATTTTGAGATAGCTGACTGCTGGTTTCTTGCCGAAGAAGACTTCTTCAAGTGTCTTTTTCTCGAGTACTCTGTGTGGAGTACTGTTCTGTACATACACCGTTGTTCTGGCAGCTTCTACCCATAGATGCATGGGAAGATCTTGATCATGAAGCATGGCCCTTGTTGCTTCTGTGATCGTTCTATTCTTTCTTTTTGCAATCCCATTCTATTGTGGATTATATGGAGTGGATAACTCCCTCTTAATCCCTGAGTCTTTGCATAGCTCTTTGAATTCATTTGATGTGAATTCTCTATCATTATCTGATTGAAAGGTCTTGATCTTCTTTTCTATGTGATTCTCGATCAAGGATTTGAATTCCTTGAACTTTTTGAATGCTTCATCTTTGTTCTTCATAAATTATATCCATGCCTTTCTAGGAAAATCATCAATAAGAGAAACATAGTATCCCGCTTAATGAACTGGATGACATTGGACCATATACATCGGAGTAGATGATTTCCAAGATTCCTTTTTCTTTGCGATCACTACTTGGAAATGTCTTCTTTGTGTTCTTCCCTTTCGCACATACTTTGCATACACCTTCATGTTTTGTCTGCATTTCTGGGAGACCTTCAATATCTTTTCTTGCAAGTGGTAGTGCTCTATAATGCACATGTGCAAGCCTTCTATGCCAAAGCTCATTTGATTCTACCGATTCATGAACCAAAGCTTGTTCTTGTTGTCCCTTCAATTTGTATAGTCCTCCTTCTTAATCCCCAATCACTACTGCATCATCGAAAGACTTTCCCTTTGGCCACATGAGGACTTGGCCATCTACAAATGCAACCCTCATTCCTTTTGCATCCAATGCAGATATGGAGAGGAGGTTCTTCTTTAGTCTAGGTACAAACAATACATATTTCATATTGATATAATTTCAAGAGTCTATCTTGTATGAGGATTCACCACTACCTTTTATTGGATACTGGTGGTCATCTCCAAGTTTCACCTTGTGAGGTGAATCATGTTCAGATAATTTCACAAAGGATTCCTTGAATCCTGTCATATGTTTGGAAGCACCACTGTCTATAAGCCAATCATTGCTTCCATGTGTGATAGTTCCCGTGAGAGTAGAAATCAGAACATATTCATCATCACTTGAAGAATCATCACTATCTTTTCTCTTTCTCTTTGTGGAAGGTTCATCATGCTCTGCAGCATGAGCATGATGCATTCTCTTGTTTCCCTTCTTCTTGTGAGAGCTACTTTTGTTTCCAGGACAATCTCTAGCAAAGTGTCATCTTTCATCACATGTATAGAAAATGTACTTAGACCTATCTCTAGGATTTCTAAATTTATTCCTTTGGTGAGATTGCTTACCTCTGTGGTGGCTAGATCGGGTTTTCTTGGATTGTACTATGAGAGCTTCATCTTCACTTCCCATCTTTTCTTCTCGAGCTGCTATCTGAGCTTCTTCTTGAGACAATTCTTCCCATAGTCTGTTGAACTTGACTAACTTCTTTCTGGCATAGATCCCTTGAATGAAAGAGTCCCATGTCATAGGGAGACCATTTAAGGTGGTCATTACAATCTTTGTTTTCTCCCCTTCTTCATCTACTGCTTCAAGTTGTTCTTTAATATGGGAGACCCTTGTGAAGTATGAATGTATGGTCTCCGCATTCTGGATCTTCACATTCTTCAATTGGTTCCTCAAGGTCATCTTCCGGTTTATGTTCTTTCCTTCAAACAGTTTGGTTAGGGCATCAAACATAGCTTTAGGTGTCTTTAGGGAGGACACCTGTGGTATGAGGTGATCCTTGATTGAATCAGCAATAATCCTCTTAGCCATAACCAACTTCTTCTTGTGTAAGGCCTTAGCCTCATCTACCTCTAGAACTGGAACCTCCTCATTGATGCAGGATTCCAACTCATTTTCTTCCAAGACCAGGGAGATCCTATACTTCCAGGATCAAACGTTATCATCTCCCTCAAGCAGGTTAAGATGTCGGATCTGGATATGGAGCTGAATTTCTACAATGTTGGTTCAAGAGAAAATTAGGGTTTGACTTTCTCAGAGTTCTGTCCAACCAAAAACTTTGATCTTGATCTCTAAACTTTGATTTTGAGGAGGAGATCAATCTAGGCCTAGGATCACTCAAAAATTCCACTTCTGTGGAAAGCCCTAATTTTCGACAGTAGTGTTGGGTCAAAAACTAAAAATGCTCAGAATCCAATTCTGCTTCGACAGAAAGATGCGCCCTGGTGAGGAGAGTCAGACCAACCTTCTTTTTCTGAATATATGTGGAGAGAGATCCAAAAAGTAGGAAGCCCTAGTTTCTGTAGCTGCACAGTGTCTTCTTCTCAGGTTAGCTCTGATACCATGTTAGATTTTTATCATTTAAGCTAGCATTAACTTAGGATCTTAACTAAGAGAATAAAAATCACAGCAATCAAACACATAAGACAATGAACACAAATATTTTCCTCGGGGAAACCATAAAGGAGAAAACCCCACAAATTCCTGAGAGATAAAATCAGCACCAAATAGAAAATCCCCAAAAACAGTAAGATGATATCCCGACAGCAGTAGCCTCTTTCTCTCTAGCCCCAACAACTTATTCTTCCTCAGCTATGTGCTACAACTGAGTGTGAGTGAGTGTGTGTTAAATAGAGAGGCTCACTCTCTATTTATACTAATTATCGACTTGACAATGACTCACTAGGGCCGATTTCTATAGGAGAATCTAATAACCCTAGTGCCCTGGAACTGCAGGGACTTTAACCCTTGAACAATAGGAGGGTTACCCACAATGACTTGACATGACTTGTTTACATTATAGAACCTCTCGATAGGAACATTGGGAAATGACATGAATCAAATACATTACAGACACTTCCTGGAATAAACATCGGGGTACAAGACATAAGATATACAAGTGAATACATTCTAAAGTTACGAATACATCAACAATTGCAAGAGGCAAGTTCAACCAAGAATATTAGTGACATAATAGGGTGGATAGAACAAGATATGCTCATCAAAATTTAGATGTATCATTCCATGGAAATTTCATTCGAGCAGTCGTACAAAAAATGGTTTTTCCACCACATCACTACACTACTAGATAAATGTCATGATTCATACAAAGTGCAAAGGGCCCCTTATGGTGATGACTACAAAAGAGGAGGAGGTGGTGGTTTTTTGGTGCAAGAACATGGCTCAATTGGGCCATGAGATAGAATTCATACAACTAAAATCCATTGTTTCTCAAATCTGTTAAGGTAAGCCAAATCCATTTAGAGATTAATTTCCAAGAAAATCATGGTGGGAAAGGTTTAAGAAGAGGAATCTAGTGCTTTTGTTTCAAATGGAAGAAGACATCAATAGGGGTAGGGATATAAATATACATCCTACAATTGTATTTAGGTTCTAGGACATACTCAATCCATTGTATATGAAAAACATGCCTACAATCCAAACCATATATGTAACTATGACAATACTAGTATACAAGAAAGGAGGAGTTGTGGCATGTGGGTAATTTCCAAGAGAGGGAAAATAAATGTGCCAAAAATCCTTCCTAAGAGTAGGGAGTGGATATTGGATAACCTTTCTATGTTTTCTAAATGCAATCGGTGCAGCAAAATACAGGGTTCTATTTTTTCAAGGATAAGAGCCAACTGAAAAACTATATCTAGAATTGTGAACAAGGGGCATGCCTAGCTACACATCCCCATGCATGGATGACCAAAGAGTTGTTTATGAATTCAATTTTTCACTTTGCAACATATGTGCCTTGTGGTGTATCACCTGAAAACATACACCTATTGATTTGTTATGGTCATGGTAGCCACGTAGCCATACAAAGTATCGAGGAGGAAAATAAATAGGGAACTGACTTGTTAACTTTATCTACACATACTACTCTCAGGATACAAAATATTTATGTGAGTGTGTTTGGGCATTTCAATAATTACTTCATATCTAAGAGAGCAGCATGGAAAAAAAAGAACCATGGGATAGAGGTGAAAAGGTTTTAATTAGTCGAACTTGGAAGCAAAGATTTTAAAAAATCTCTCACCCCATCGAATATCAAGGCAAGATTTAGATGGACTAGAATATGGCCACTAAATAATATGATATTATCCATGATACTGGGTGTAGTAAATAATTTGATTTAAATTCGTAGGAATATCTAGATGCAATATGGCAACATGTTATCCCTATCTAAAAGATATAGTGTTCCATTGGGTGACGATAATGAGCAGGTCAATGCTACTCAATATGATCATGAACAAAATGAAGAGAACAAGGATGTGGTTGGGTCAAATGAATCTCATACAACATCTACATAGCATATTCTTAATGACCATGCTGAGGATAATGTGGTTGTAGGTGCTCAAGTAGTAGGAAGCAACGAGGAAAAGTTGACAATGTAAATCCATGTTGAATGACAAGAGTGGTTTCCAGATGCCATGATGGATATGAACAGAAATATTATTCACAACACCAATGATCAAATATCGGACATTCCTTCGCAACATGCAGTCATAAAAAAACATGTCCATTACTGCGTGGATGGAGGAGGTGAAGAGAAACAACCGTTGGACAAGAGGGAGAAGACAATGCCAATGAAAAACCAACCCGGTTGATTCTCCAAATAACAAACCAATACTAGCCCAATTCCTATAGCTACCATTGGGGAGACTACAAGTGTGTTGATTGACATTGACACCAAATTATATTCAATTAGGCAGGAGTTCACAACTGCTCACTCGATATGACTTCATCAACCTATTGGTAGAGGAAGAACAAAATAAGAGGGATATGGAGGCTATCAAATAGAAGAAGAGGAACCATGAAAAGGATTCAAAGAGTGACAGAGAAGTGAGAAAAATATCACCAAACACCGATGGCAAGGAATGAAAGAAAACAACTAAAGTTTCAGTAGTCTTCAAAGTGATGGAGGGAGGATCATGTCCAACTCATTAAATCCACTTGTATACAATCTATCACCCTTCTAGGAACTCACCATTAGTATCATCTACCCGGTGTACTTGCTCCACTAATTCCTACTAGCGCAAGGCCTATGCACCAATGCCATTGCAACACCTCCAGTCAATACAGGGGTATTTAATACAAATTATAACTATAGTTTTTCAATTCCCCCTTTCCTATAATGTGGAAACTGGCCTCAAGTAAGTATGGGAAACTCAAACCAATTTTTTCAAGTCATACGTAGGAGATCAACCTAGTTGGCTAAGGAAAAGGAAACAAAATCAATAGGTTTAGCCAATGCAAACACTCCATATCATTGGAAATAGAGATATCATGTACTTAGACTCACCACATGGAATGTGGATTTTGTTACAAAGGAATTTTGTGGAGGGTCTTCTAATCATGTATTTAATCATTTTTCTCTATAATTGAAGACCCTATATATATGTATTTCTAATGTAAATGCAAAACTGCTTACCTAAGATTAGTTATCCAATACAAATAGTACAACAATTTGTTGAAAACAAGTAAACAAACAATACAACAATTTATTGCAACAATTGGTTTGTTTGGGAACTTATTTCTCTTTGCGAAAATCTCTTGCAAGTCTTATGTAAGAATCCTCTCACCTAAGTTCTAGAGAGCTTGAATTTTGTTTAACTAGTTCTCTCTATCTTTGAAGGGAATGTTTATATGTAGTTCTAATGTAAATGCAACAATGGTTACCCAAGAATGGTTATCCAATACTTTTTGGAATGTTCAAGGAACTATTATTTTGGCAAGCAAACAAACATTACAATAATCTGTTGCAACAAGTGGTCTTTTTGGTAAATTCATTTCCTTCGCAAAAATCTATTGCAACTTGACAGTCTTATGTCAAAATCCTCTTACCTAAGTTCTAGAGAGGCCAAATTTTGTTTAATCTTCTTTCTCAATCAGTGAAGACAACATATCTATGTAGTGCTAATGTAAATGTAACAATGATTACCTAAGAATGGTTATCCCATACTTTGTGGAATGTTCAAGGAACTAATATTTTGGAAAGAAAACAAACAATAAAACAATCTGTTGCAACAAGTTCTTTGTTTGGGAACTTGTTTGTCTTTGTTGCAACTTGACAGTCTTATGTCAAAATCCTCTCACATAAGTTCTACAGAGCTCAAATTTTGGTTTAATCGATTTTCCCTATATTGAAGGAGATGTATCAATGTAGCTAATGTAAATGCAACAATGGTTATCTAATGTCTCATGGGGCTATTAAAGTGTATAGCGGACATACCATTATATCTATAAGTATAATTATATAATTTTAGCACAACGGATTAGTCAAACAAATATTTAATTTCGACAAAATCCCTTTAATTACCAATAAATTAAAATAAATTCAATAAATATTCCAACAAATGATCCAAGGGCTCGAAAATTTTATTAACATCATCTAACATCATCAAACATTCAATCCAATTCATATAATAACATTTCAGTGCAAGCCCCCAAAACAACACCCGCACTGTAGTGCACAATATCCTTCGATACCCGCACTACTAACTGAAACAACGAGATATCACCCATTAATGGCGCATTTATGGCTCATGAAAGCTCGACTTACCCAATTGAATTGAAATTTGGCCTCTCACATACTTGGTTTCATTAAATGGCCTCTTGGTGGGTTCACAATGTGTTCTTGTCATTTCTTGGACTCCTCTTAGCCTATAAGATAAGTCCATGGGCATGCCATTTGTAAGAAGATAGCAAAGCTATGGTTAAATATTTGTGCTCGAGATCTAATTTTGCTCACCAGTTTCCCTCACTTTCCAACCATTTCTAGAGTTGTTCAGATATTATAAACCCACTTCATACTTAGGAAAAAGTATTTAATAATTTCTTATTAATTTCCTCCCTACTAGCCTAGATAGTTGGAATCCACTTGCACCACTTGGTTAAAACTTGCCATATATACCCCAGGAGCACCTTTATCCTGATTCTGGTTAGATCTTTCCAAATTTATTGACTGTAAAAGTTAGTAACTGTGCCTTCTTGCATATTATGTCCTTATACTACTTTATTTCATCTTTTCAGTGGATACGGTAAAGCTAGTCAACTATGAAACTACTATCTTTTGTTTCCAACCCATTATCCATGATTTTCTCTCCAAATTCTAGGATTAGCATGTTTTTCTATCATCCATGACAACTCACTGATTCTTTAGCTAGTCCGTGAGGTCCTTGACTGATTAGGAAAGTGCTTTAGCCACCTATGGGGGTTTATCATATTTAGTAAGTCTTCTTTCTGATCTAGCACCAGTTGTATCATATGCAACTCGAATTTATGTATGAGGGATGTACTATATATGTACACTATTATTCATTGTTAATAAATGGAAGGATACACTCCAATATTCGTCTCTTCTTCATGTGATTCAGTACCTCTATCTTCTCTCAATTTTCCTTTTGCATTCTTGTGAGAATTATCATGTAGAAATATCTACTTCATGTGCTTCTTCTTTGCATCAAGGCTCTATTTATACATGGTACCAGACCTATAGTTTTTACATGGTATCATATTTCAAGGTTGTTCAAGCGCTACAAAGTTGAGGAGCTATCTGTTCTCTCTATCAAAGCACATCCAGTCTCATATCCCTCTCTGAAGAAGAGCTTATTATTAATCTTACAAGATTTTCTCCTAATTTTATTTGTGCATGTTAAAAAGAGTGTCTTCTTGAGCGCATCAACATCTCAATATTTATTATTCTTTATATATGATACTAACTCCCTTCAAATATCACGAATGGGAAGCCAAAATTGGCATTCTATTGTGCAATAAGGGACTCTATAGAGTTTCTATGGATTTAGAAAAAGAACTAAAATATGTTGTTGAGGAAGCTAAGTTGAATAATAGGTTGGATGAAGCCAATGGATTTATTTTCCTCTCTATTTCCCCTTATATACTCTTTCATATAGATAGTTTGATCACTCCAAACCATGTATGGACCAAACTTGAGTCTCTGTTTGGAGTACAAGATGAGATAAGAGCACATAAGTTGGAGAATGAGTTATTATCATTAAGTCCAAGAAGTTTCGATTCCATTGAAGGATTCTTGACCAAATTCAAGTCACTTGTTCTATTGCTCAAGAAGTGTAGGATTGAGAAAAAACAAGATCAATTAATTATTTCCGTTCTTTCAAAATTTGGGTCATGAATGCTCAGTTTTTGTTTCTACTTTTCATGCTACTAAGCTTGCTATTTTGAATTGGATAATGCCTTCTTTGAGTACATCCTTTGATTCACTGACAAAGGAGAAAGATAAATCGATCCATATGGGTGATATTAGATATTAAAATAGAAAGGATCATGTTCTTATAGTTCAAGTAAGAAAGAATGCAAGATCGAAAGAGAAGCAAATTGTGAAATAGAAGAAGCCAAAGTCATAAATTGATGATGATGGTTTGAATCCTACTGATGAAGGTTCAATGAAGAAAGTCAAGAAGAAAGGAAGTACGCCCAAGTGTTATTATTGCAAAAGGGTATTTCATCTTGAGAAGAAATTTTTTCAAGAATAATATGGGAATCATGTCTCATCTTCTTGAGAATCAAATAATATGGGAATCATGTCTCATCTTCTTGAGAAGCACAACATTGAAGTTTCAGATGATCTAGAGAAGCATGTTGATTCCTTAGAACACTATTATAGTGTGTAGTTCCAAGGTGATATAAACTATTCCTTGAGTTCCAGAGTTAAATATTTTCCTCATATATCTGACATAGATTCATTTTATGATATATCAGAATCAGAAATACCAGTTTCTTTCTTTCATAATCCACCTATCAGTCTCCTAGATTCATGTCACAATACTTGTGATTTTTCACTAGATCCTAACTTGTCTTTAAGAAGATCTTCCTCAATACATTCAAATGGTTATAATTATGATTTAGAAGAATATTTTCATTCTGATATGCATGTTATGAAATAATTCACACCATCTACCATACCTCTAAATACTCCTAAGATTATACAAACCCCAAGTTCACTAGTTGATTCCTCATTGGGTTCCTATGCAGTTTTACTTATATCAAATGGTTTCAAGTATTGTATATTTTTCATTGGTTGGTTATACATGAAATTAGTCATCATTGAACTTATATTACACATGTTTTTATATTCTCTAAGCACTTATGGTTCAAATATCAATTCCATCCATCATTCATATTTTTACACTCATCAATTTTCCCCAGTTGCTCATACTTTTCCTAGTCTAGCCCCATATCCTCATGGAGACACTAAATATTTGGTATTTACCATTCCATATGATAATATTTATGATATATGAGAATATTTTCATCCATATATAAGATCTGGAAAGGTGCTACATCATATCGAAATAATGATATGTGATCCACATCACAATTTTGCAGCTATAAAAGGAATTGATTATGTAACCGATTGTCTTAATTTTTGTAATATTTGGGAAGGAGTATTCATATATATATTTTCCTTTTCATATTTTGTATGCATATCATAGTATGAAAATGACAAGAATCATTCAGATAATTCTCCTACTTCATCATATGATGAGATACAAGGAGTCTCTCCTCTTCTTTCTTGCAAATTCTTCTCTCTAACGCACAATCATGGAGTCTACAAACTTATTCGTCAAGTATTTCACTAGAATCAGTTCATTCATCTCATTCAAGCGAAAATAAAGGCATAATTGAATACATCTTTCAAATTTTGTACCTTGCCCTTTCTTGAGGGAGGATTTTCCCCGTGTGTTTTTTCATCTTTTCCCAACTTTTGTGGACATGAATAATTGTAAAGGGTGACCATAGTGTTGTTGTTGGGCCCTATATACACCTATATTAACCTATATGCATCCATATGCATCTGATTATTTCATATATATCATCGTAAATTCATACTTAAATGGGTGTGTTGGGATATTATAAACCCACTTCAAACTTAGGTTAAAATATTTAATCATTTCTAATTAATTTCTGTATGATTTTGGAATGCACAACATCACAACAAAATTTTGGATTCATGTTACATTCCAACCTAGATATAGATAGAGAAAAAAATATCACTTATATTTATTTGCATAAAGAGATAGCAAGAATAGAGAATAAATATTGGATAGAACACTAGAGGAAAATCACTACATTGGGAAGTTTTCCACTTTGATTATTGAGCAAAAACCCAGTACAATATATAGTCATCATTACATGAAATACCTTGGGTAAATACCATGGGATACCAAATACCTTGGGTCCAACAAACCATATGAGTATTTCACATGAATGTTGGATTATCTTGACTAATTCCCCCAATCTATGACATTTGTGCCAAGTGTAACTCCAAGTAGTGGTCATAATGAGGTGAAATGAACCTAGATGGACCATGAAGTGGCTAGGATAATCAAAAAGTGTGAAAGGAACCATCATTAGTGTGCTATAGGTGGTTTAGTGGCTTGGTTTTGGACCATTAATGAGAAAAAATGACCAAATACTCAAGAAGTTGCACACAGTGTCCTTAAAATAGGGAAATGTAATAACTACCCCATAAATGTAGCATAGGGGGGCGCATTGACTCCACAGAATAAGGAAAGGAGTGGGTAAGTGGAAAAACAATATTTTATGGCATAAACACTAGTCTAAGTGGGACAAATGTGGACAAAGCCTTGGTCCAAGACACTAGACTAGGAACTAGAACCATTTTCACATGGAACAACTTACACAGAACACTTGGAACCTTATGCAATATTATTAACCAATTTCTAGATGGGAAATATGTTCCAACATCCCCCCTTAATCCAAATTTTTTTTAAGAATTTATTGAGGGACCAAGCAACAAGGATTGTGGTCACCCTTTACACTTTTAATCCATATGAACTGAGGAAAGAGGAAAAACCATAAGGGGGAAATCCTCCCTTGAAAATGGACATAAAAGAGAAACAAAAATTGCATACACTCTAAACTAAATGAGTATGTCTAGAGGAATCTTATTCTTGGGAAGAAGTGGATCATGCTCCCAAAACATGTGCTTGATTTCTTCAACAACGGAAGCAATCAAATATAGAAGCCATTTGAACTTACATACTGAACCAACCAGGGTGAAAACAAATCCCAATGTAGGAAGAAACACTTGAAACTTTAGCTTCAAACCACAATACGAGAGATCATCTCCAAGTGAATGTAGGTGTCCTCTATCTTCTATGCAACTTTGAAAAACGATGCTACAAATCACATAGGAATTCATAAGAAGCATGTGTCCAAGGAAAGTGAACGCAACATCTCCAAGATTTGATCCTTCTTCTAAAACATCCAAGGGATCACTCTTTCACACACTAGCAGAGTAAATAAAAGAATCATGGAAGAAAAATGATGAGAGATGGAAGATATTCTCTTCAACAATATTGATGGAAACAACTCGTATGTTATCTTCATGAAAAACAGAGGAAGCCACAATGGAAGAAAGCTGAACTTGATCATTTGTTGAATATTCTACCATTTCTTCATGTACCTGCAAAAAACACTTTTTGAAATTCCTTACTTCAATAACATGCTTGAGAAAGGCCAAAAGGAGAAACCAAATGACCAAAGGTAATAACTGGAAGCAACAATGGAAATTCTTTTGCATTAGAATAACTTTGATACCATTTAATATTTTGGAATGCACAACATCAAAACAAAATTTTTGAGTCATGTGACATTCGAACCTAAATATAGATATAAAAAACAATCTCACTTAGAATTATTTGCACAAAGAGATAGCAAGAATAGAGAAGAAATATTGGATATAACACACTAGAGGAAAATCATTCCAGTGGGAATTTTTCCACTCTGATTATTGAGAAAAATACCAGTACAATATATAGGCATTATTACATGTAATACCTTGGGAAAATACCATGGGATACCAAATACCATGGATCCAAAAAACCATTTGAGTATCTCACATGAATGTTGGCTTATCTTCACTAATTCCCCCAATCTATGACATTATGCCAAGTGTAACTCCAAGTGGTGGCCATAATGAGGTGAAATGAACCTAGATGGACCATGAAGTGTCTAGGATAGTCAAGAAGTGTGAAAGGAACCATCATGAGGGTTCTATAGGTGGTTTAGTGGCTTGGATTTGGACTATTAATGAGAAAATTGACCAAATCCTCAAGAAGGTGCACCCATTTTCCTTAAAATATGGAAATGTAATAACTACCCCATAAATGTAGAATAGAGGGGAACATTGATTCCATAGAATAAGGAAAGGAGTGGGTAAGTGGAAAAAGAAGATTTTATTGCATAAACACTAGTCTAAGTGGGTCAAATGTGGACAAACTCTTGGTCCAAAACACTAGACTAGGAACTAGAACCATTTTCACATGGAACAACTTACACTAAACACTTGGAACCTTATGCAATATTATTAACCAAAGTCTAGATGGGAAATATGATCCAAAAATTTCCTACCTACTAGCATAGATAGTTGGCATCCACTTGCACCACTTGTTCAACACTTTCCATATATACCCCAGTAGCGCCTTTGCCCTGACTCTGGTTAGATCCTGCTAACTTTATTGGCTGCCAAACCTAGTAATTGCACCTTCTTGCATATTCTATCTTTATGCTACTTTATTCCAACCCTTTAGTGGATAAGGTAAATCTACTCAGCTAGGAAAATGGTATCTTTTGTTGCCAACCCATCCTCCATGATTTTCTGTCCAAATTCCAGGATTAGCATGTTTTTCTATCATCCATGAAAACTCACTCATGCTTTAGCTAATTTGTGAGGTCCTTGACTGATTAGGAAAGTTTTTTATCCACCTATAGTGGTTTATCATATTTAGTAAGTATGCTTTCTGGGCTAGCATGATTTGTCTCCTATACAACTCAAATTTACATATGAGGGATGTACTATTTATGTACATTATTATTCATCATTAATCAATGGAAGGATACACTCCAATATTCATATATTCATTATATGATTCAGTCTCTCTATCTTCTCTCTATTTTCCTTATGCATGCTTGTGATAATTATCCTGTAGAAAGATATACTTTTTTTGCTTCTACTTTGTATCAAGGATATATTTCTACATTACATCAGATCTGCAATTTCTACAAGATCTTCCTTGCCTCCTTCCTTCAAGGAGAAAGTGTTCTTCCCATTTTACCATTAGAGGAAATTTGAGGTCCAAAATGGGCCTTATAAGGAAACATGACATCATATAAGAAAATGATCCAACCATAATTTCTTGACGAGTTTGAATTAAAGAATGAATAGAATCTTAATAAAATGAGTCAACCATAATGGTTTACTTAACATATTTGTCATAAAAAAACTATTTTTTTGTTCTTATTTTCAACATATATCCATGTGTTTTACTCAATTTTCAAGCAAAAGAACTTGTTGGATGCATATTTGAATTCTGCATCCAACGAGTACCCACAGTGCATACTTTTGACATACCCCGCTGCCTTAAAAACAAGAAATACCTGAAAAAAATTATGTTGCAGACATAATTTGCTTCAATCAATGATATCTCTCAAACCAAGAAGCCAAATGAAACACCGTGAAATACACATTTTATCTAAGGGAAATATATTTCGAATGAGCTATGGTAGAGCCTCTTATATGTCCTATGGAGTTTGTGGTACTTGTTTAAAGTTGGTGTTCATGGGGTCACATTATGTACAGACATATGCTGCTTCAAACAACCATATCTCAGAAACCATGAAGGCAAATGAAAAACTGAAAAATACCCATTTTAGATGACGAAAAATATATTTCCAATGAGATATGGAAGAGCCTCTGAAATTATTTTTACAAGTTGCATAATATATTTGAATTTTGCATATATGTGTTGACATTTAATCTATCTATCACTGACCTTATATGGTATCCATACAACAAGAAATATTTTGATAAATGGATGGATTGAGGTCGCCCAATCTCCAATTTGCAATGAAAAAGGTATTTTAATCTATTCCATGGTCATATGAGGATGAAATAATTCTTGATCTGGGAGTGTAGAGAGACACAAATGATGCCAAGGGTTTGTAGAGCAACATGGGATGTTGTAGAGCTAATGGAAATTCCTGCTACAACTTAGATAGCATGTAGTGCCTGAGCACCAATTGTGATGCTTATAGTGTATGGCCCAACAAATGGAATCCAAGTGTGCCAAAAGGAGGCTATAAATTTCTGGAGATCTTTGAACCCAGACTATGCTCAAACCGTCATTTCCATGGAGAGAATACCTACTATAATACAATTGATCCAGATATTGGGGGTTGAGACCCAGAAGGATTAGATGCCTAGAGAGGAGGAGAGTAAACCTATAAATTATTATCAATGTATACATGATTGAGATCGGATTAACCATGAATTAAGCCTCGCTTCTCAAAAAATAAACTCAAATGGATTAATCATGAATAATTCACAATTATTAAGACAAAATAATAAGACCGGAAAGGTAGGAAGCCAAAAATACTTGAATGCTTTATTGAGAAGGAATAGCGTAATTTTATAACATTATTACAATGTGCCTTGGGGCCATACCATGGTTCAAAACCATGGGTTGTCAAATACCATGAATGGGAGAGGTACAATGTGTCTTAAATCCATATCATGGAAAAAAACCATAGGATTTCAAATACCATGGATGAGAGAGGGTGGCCTCTCCATTTAATGCTTTTATGATGAATGGGAGAGGGAAACCTCTCCATTTAATTCTTTTATAACTTATACATCTGAATTTAGACCTTATGCGCCCTAAAATTTGGATCACTTTGCTTGCTTCTAACAATCTCTTGCAAGATCACTTGGGGCCATCCAACCTCACATTTCACATCCAAAGGGGCTTTATACTGAGTCCTTTCTATAGCCTACAATTCCTAGCCCCATAACCAAAAAGTGGGAAGCACTCTTGTGCATTATTTCCCACAATAGTATAAATGGTGACTCCACTCTATTCTTGTTAAGTTTTATTCTTTTTAGGTTGTTTGTTGAAGTATAGTTAATTTATGGTAATTTGTGTCTTTCACATGATGAGTATCTTACCCTCCATTCTATAAATCTGGCATCCATTCATCCGTGCCAATTATTTTACTCATGTGTGTGACCCTCGTCATTTCTGGGTCATTGTAGCACAACTAGTCCTTCGATAATCCCACTGATCGGTGTGATTTAAAAGTATGTCTCCCACATGGTTTATCTATCACGATTCAATGCAACCTTTCCTCATTGTTCCCATGCTACAATGCTCCAGTAAGTATTTCTGTCGTGCTATAGAGAAATTGTAAAAATTATTTTCGTGTTATTGCTCATTTATTTGCTTTTTATCAATTTGTTCAACAATCTGCAGTCCACTAACTCCTCACTAATTAAATAAAGAAATAATTAAATGGCAATGGTTACTTGTTCTATTGGTAATTATCTCACCTAGACTAATATTAGGAATTAAAGGGGTCATTCCCCCTAAATATTAACTTAGGTAACCAACTATGAGGCTCCCCAAGGACCCCATTGTTGTCACTAGTGTTAGGGATCATATAAGATTGTTGTTTTTACTTTCAACATCATTAGTTTAAAGTAGTGTAGCACATACCATATGCACACAACAAAGGACCTAAGTCTCGTTTATTTTCCAAGTATGCTCTTCATGATATATGTGAATAAGAAAAGGGAATGAAGGGTGTAATGCCTCCTATGCACACATAAATTTTAATGTTTTGCAAGCATCTCTAGTTTGTTTAGGTCTCAACTTACAATCATTTTTCTCTAATAATTTCACTTAATTGCAACAATATTATTTTCTTTCATCACATGTGTATTCCCACTAGCACACACTAAGGGACCTAAAGACTCTATCCATCCAAGTATGTTCTTCACTATTTTTGTGAATCAAAAAGGAAGGAATGAGTGAAATACCTCCCTTACACTCATTTAATTCACTACAGAATCCTTAAAAGAAATCATTATAATATTCTAACCAACTAAAATAATCCACAGGAGGTCACAAAAAAAATATTTTATCTTTGTAGGTTGATTGGGTTAGGAATCCAAATAATACCCAACATTTTAGTCATTAGGCCTATTTTTTAAACATAGCATCGATTTCTTCTAGGGTACTTAAAATCCCGCTACAAGCAAGTGTGATTAATCCCAAATCAGATACATGTACCGTGACCAAGGTAGAAGATGATGTATGTCTTCTATGATATCCACTACAAGGAACTCACCTTGTTCTTAGGGAGACAATAGTATACCTCCCAGGCCTAACTACTAATCTGCACTTGACGCAAGGTAACCATAGTGGCCAAACTTAGGATACCGCCAAAGAACACTTGGGAGTGCACATGATTCCTACAGTCAACTATTGTTGTTGGGGGTGTTTCCAATTCCTCTCAATTGGAACATTGGACCCATCACCAGTTGAATTGTCTCTTTGTTACATCCACTAGTCAATTGGTGTGTGGATTCCAGTATCACCATCAATTGTGCTTTTGGGAATCCCAATTACAATTGAGAGAAAGGAATTTAGGTCTTTTTAGGGAATTTACACTTGTTTCTGTTTTCTAAATACAGTCTCATTAAACTCATAATTTAAAAATAACCAACATGTAATGACCCCATTCGAAAATTCCAAACAAAGGCAGAATATGGGGGAAAATGGCATTAACCAGTATTGACTCTAAGGGCTTCGAATGGCACAATAGGTATCAAATTTGATAGATACTAATATGGTGAGTCTTAGTACCATTAAATGGACTCTTTGTTAAATTTATAACATGTTATAGACATATGCAACTTGATTTGGGGCCATTGGAAAAAATGGAAAAATTACTAGTAAATTGTGGTGAAATTTCCCCTAGGGTGTGAGAAGAAATGGCTTTTAGGCTCATATGAAACCATACAAAATTATCAAAAAGAGTATGGGGACTGATATTAGACTTGATTTACTGTCATTAGGTGTGGTTATAGTTCTGAAATAGAGATATAAAGCTTCATATTTGAATGCATATGTTCAATGATATTTCCTTAAAGGAAATGGCAATAATAGCTTAACTTTGACTCATAAAATGTATAAGAAATGGTTCAGAACAGATCATAAGGAATGTATACCACTAAAAAAATATCAATATCTCACTCAACAGCATATAAAATCAGATAAAATACTCAACACAAATAATATACACAACTCCACTGAAATGGGAAACCAATACATGGAAACTAGTCAAACCATAGCTTGGAAATGTGGACATTTTTGCATATGTATTTCTTCTAATTTTGAATTAAAATTATTATGGGATAAATAATACAGAGCCATAAATCATTCACCCATTCTTGGGCATAAACTGGACTCAACAAGGATCAATCATCATTCACACTAGTGTGCCATCATATGGAAACATGGGAATAATGATGTAGCGAATGAGAGAATGGGAGGAGAGATGGATCACAAACTTTAGAAGAATCCTATATGCAATATAAACACTCCATTAAGCTCCAAATGAGAGTTCAGGGTGGCCTATCCAACAACATTTTTTTATGAGAATCCAACACCCTCTAAATTGGCTCACTAGCAGGGAGAGTGAGCACTCACCATGAAATGGGAAATCTAGCACTTTCCAAATTGCCAAAGGAAAATTATAAAATGGTAAAATTACATTATCCTTCCTAATGAAATATTTTTATAACCCTTCTAAGTTCCTCCAAGGTTGAATTCCCTGCCATAGGATTCCTCCAACTCATCCTTGATGTTTAGTAACCCCCATGACACTTGCCCTTCTCCTCATCCCTCCATCTTCCTCCAAATGGGAATGGACGCTAATAAACCCCAAGTGCACCCTCTTGGAGGCTAATTTTAGCCCCAACATGTCATATTTTCATATGTTTGCAATCAGGTCTGATTTTTTCATAGAATCTTCCACCATTGTTGTCATAAAACGTGGGGAATGTCTCTCCAAGTGGCACATGGTTTCTTCCTTGTCTCTTCCTATTCCATGGGGATTTATTCCACTTAAACTATTTGAATATTTGGGCTCATGAAGTTTTACTTGAAACCTCTTCATCTTCCAAGAACGTTCTAGTCCTAATAATTTTGAATTTGGGGTTAATTCATCACATGTGTAAGGAAGAATCTATCCACCCAAGGTCTCCATGAAACTTCAAATTCCTTCATGAAGCAATGCACTTTATTTTCTCCATATTTATTATTTCTATGACCCAATTTAAAGTATAGATGGTAAAATAAGGTTCTATTGGATCTCATAGCTCCCTTATTCCAAAAATTTAATGCCTCCTCCCCAACCTAGAGAACTAGTAAGTGGGTGAAACATTGCTAACTAGCAGTCTCATTGGCATGGGTACATGACACAACATGTGGGAACCATAGCACTAAGACATATTTGCACATATCACTCACATAATGCGTGATATCACATATGTTGTGGTTTTCATATTTTTTCATTTGTCTATATTGTGTTTATTCATCACCAATCACTCTCACTTGACAACTAGACTTCCACCATTAAGGAACAACTCCCCCCCCCCCCCCCCCACAAAAGAAAGTTGTGTAGAATGCAACCTTTCCCCTCTCTCGAGGGGTGTTTTTCCATTATCTCCATGTTGCACACAAGGGATATTAATAGGTCGTGGCTGCTCCCAAGAAACTTTTATTGGGTCACATAGACAAGGAAACACCTTAGGTGATTCACTCACTCCCCTAAAAAATAGTGTTGAGCATTTCCCATCCTCTTCTCCAAGTAGAGGTTCACCATTGTTTACTCCCCGACACGAGAGTACTACACCTTATTATTAAAGAAATGTAACTTCTTAAGATACTCTATTTTTTATTATTACTGTTCTAGATATTTTGTTCCTCCGATTAGGGATGTCATTGATGTAATTGGTCATGTAAAGTATTAAGGTAAAGCCTCTGTTGTAAGGCGGGTCAGTAATACCCACTAAAGTATTATTAAAATTTATTTTTGAGTCTTCCAAGGAAATTCAACCCTGGAAACAAGGAGAAGTTGGCCCAGTTGGGTTATTATGCCTCTCATCTGATCAATATAAATAGGAGAGGTGCCTCCCTCATTTGGACAAGCATAAAACTCAAGCAATTGCTCAAGAGAGAGAAAGAGCGGTCCATTTGGGAGAGAGGAAGCAGTCTAGTATTATTTTTGGGTGATTATAAGTGCTATTATTTTGGTATTACACTGTACTTGGTTGAATTTCATACCAAGGAAGTTTTGTTGGGTTTTCTCCCCCATGAGGGTTTCCATGGATAAATCTTTGTGTTCTTTTGTGTGGTTGTGCTTGTCTTTATTTCAGTGATTCTTTTGTATATGGTTATGATGTTATGATGCTAAATGTTATTAGATATTGTATAACCATTGAAAAATTAACGTGGTATCAGATCCACAATGAAAGAAGTCTTTGCACAACCAAAATACTGCTACAATGGAAGCTACTGAAGATTAGGGTTTCATGCTTGAAAACCCTAGAAAGAAAAAACTAGTCATATTTGGACTTTCGATATAAATCAATATTGGAGAATACTCAATACTTGAAACTTTGACAGGAGGAATATGAAATATTTCTGTACCATGTGCGAAATTTTCAGCCTTAGTTTCGCTATAAATAAGGATATATGATTCCTCCAAATCATGGTTCCATCCTCCTCTAGAATACCATCATAAACACATGACCTAGGGAGAATTTCTATATCTTGGGATAGGAAGGTCCAAATAAAATTTCACAAGATGATGCATATAGCGAATGGACTTTAGTTTCTATTATCATAGTTTCATACCATGAAGGTGAAATAGTGACATGTCGCGGTCCATACAACTTTGCTATGTTGAACAGTATTCAAACAAGACACCTTGGGAAACCTTGCACAGGTACCACTTGGAGAATCCAATTATGCTATAACCCATGGGGTTGTAAATAAGACAGGTCATACTACCTTAGAACGAAGTTTTAGACCTCAAGAAGTAGGAACTCCAGAGATGCAGCAGAAACAATATCAGGCAATTATGCAAAATAAATTGGAGAAAACTAGAGCTTCATGTTTCGAGCACTTCCCTCCACTGACCAGTTGAAAAAGGAGGAATATCAAACTCTCCTTATGAGATTTCATATCTATATGGAATGAGTTTCTCATTCTATGTATTTTCAATTTTTAACCTAACTCTGATGCCAGGGAAAACTAGGGAATCAAGTATTTTACAGTTTTGTCCACAGCTTTCGAAAATTGAGTATGTTGCTCAAACCGACTTGAAGAGGCACGAAATTCTATCCAATCAGATATGGAAGATACCTAAGTTGAAAAATTAGGGTTTCTATGCCAAACCCTAGGTCCACCAGAAGTAGTCTTCCAGAAAATATTTCAAGCAAGCATCAAGTTGAATCATCCTCATTGGTAAGTTCTATCTTCTCTATTTCCATTTGAGGTTCTCAATATTATCATGATGACAAAAAATACCAAGCTTGGGGACAAGATTGAAGGTGATGATAAATCTTGACCATGGAAGTATAGAATGCTTCTCATACTTGAAAAATCATGACTTGGAGAAGAATTTGTAGATCCATAGGGAGATGAAGACAAAGCACAAGAAGGACTTAACATGTATCTCACATGTATCATGTATCATCCCTGAAGAATCCCAAATATACATTCGATGCAATGGACAGCTTGTATGAAGCAAAGAACATCAATAAGAATATTATCTTGAGAACACAACTCAAGGATGAAAAAATGCAAATGTTAGAAATAATTCAATCCTACTTCACGGGAATCTCTTAGATCAAGGAGAAACTAGAATCCATTGGAGACAATGTCGAAGAAGCAGAAGCAGAGATTACAACCTTGAATGGCCTCCCAAGATCATCGTATTCATTCACTCAAGGAATATGTGCAAGAAGGAAGATGATAACAAGAGATGTGAATATGGGAGCAACTGTAGATCAAGCTCTCACATTTTACTCTAGAATAAATCATAGAAAAAAGGAGGACCATCATCACAATATAAGACAAAAGGAATCATTCCAACATTCGATACTACACTTGTGATGATAAGGGACACTACTCCAGATATTGTCCCAGAAATAGCGTCTCCTTCAACAAGAAGTCAAACAAGGAAATACATCATGCTCACATCGTTGAAGATGATGAACCAACTAATTCAAAGAAGAAAAAGAAGATTCCTCAAGTGGCGAGGAACATGAAGTCTACTAGTGAAGACAAAGACCATACTCTTATCCGTCTTAGTATTTGGATAACAAGGAATGTAGCTAGTGGCACTTAGAACCAGTACACAGGTTCCCAAAATCAGATGAGGAAGTAGAAGGCTCCAATTATTCTTGCAAGGACATAAGCATCAAGAAGGAGTCCACCCACCAAACAAACAAAGATAGGTTCCCAAAATCAAATGATGAAATATAAGGCTCCATGACATAAGGATCAAGAATGAGTCCAACCACCAAACAAACAAATACAAGTTCTCAGAATCAGATGATGAAGTAGAAGGCTCCAATTATTCTTATTAAGAAGGAGTTCACCCACCAAACAAATACAGATAAGTATTTGAATTGTCATTTCCTATATATCTTGTTTCTTCAATGACATTGTTTAGTTATGTACATATCTATGTTTAAGGAAATGTATTATGCATGATAGAATGTTTCCTCAATGACCAATATACTACTAATATGCATGTGATGGGTGCGTAGCCTATCGTTCTATACAACACTCCATTTCTACTAATCTAGAATGAAACCTATTTGATGACATATTGGGATTAGTGCACAATCTCATTAATGTTATGGTAGAGATGGAAGGCATATAGAAAGCTTATGTGTTTATCGAGATGTGGATGAATGTTGTATTGGCCAATATAGTTGCATGATTATATATTTATGCATAAGAATTTTTCATTATGAAATGTTTCTAACCATGTTACTGATGTATTTTCCTTGTAGGAAAGACCGTGTACAATCACCTACAAGAAAATAAGGATGAGACTTGTTCTGAAGAACAAGGGACAACATTTTAGTTAGAAGATACAATCCAATAAATATACATGAAGATGAGTATGAAGCTCCCCAGGTCAAATACACTATGGTAGAAGAAATATCTTCAGAAGAATATAAGAATCATATGAAATAAAGAGAGTAGTAGATCCACATCGAGATATGAATACCACCTTGGGAATGAGAGATAATTCAATATGAAGAAAAGTATGACAAAACTTCCAATTAAAGTAAGAGGCCTCGGATACACTCTAGTTATGTGGCATAGATGAGTGACATCATTGATGTAGACCCTTCCATCTATGAAGAGTAGCCAAGGAGAAATGGAAGAAGCTATGATCAAAGAGTACGAGTTAATCGTGGGGAATGATGTCTAGGATGCGGTTTCGAGAACTGAAGAGAAGTTTGTAGTGTCTTCCATGTGGATCTACAAGATCAAGTATGTAGTAGATGGAAACATCAAGGGATACAAAGCAAGTTTCATGGTTTCTCTCAGAAAGAGGAAGTAGACTATGGCATGACATACTCCATTGACCAAGACACACTTATCTAGTGAAGTACAAGTGTATATCGAGAAGAGAACCACATGTGCACAAATGGATTTGTACAAACTCAGAAGGCACCCATGATAAGCACATCTAGTTACATATGGATACATAGAATATCACTAGAAGAAGATGCTACTTGTCACTCCAATACAAAATGTTTCGATACATAGAGTACAAATGCAGAGGGAGTGATTACATAAGATATCTGAGTTCAACATGGTACAATAGGATGGATAGATTCCTAATGGACTAATACTTTACCAAGAGTAAAGTGGGTTCCAACCTTTACTTTAAGGTTGAATGTGGAAGACTGGGATATGTCGATGACCTAACAGGATGAACTGATTGAAAATACAAAGAGGAAGTGTTGAAGACCAAAAGAGCACTTTAGGATGTTTGGGATCAGGTGTGATCTCATGGCTTAGCAGAAATAGGTTGATTACATTGCATCATGTTCATCCTATAGCGAAGCAATGTGGCTTCAAAAACTATTGGCAAAACTGTTTATTGTGACAACAAGAGTTGCATCAAGATAAAATAGAACCCAATATTTCATAAAGTACTGGATATGGTGCAGAGAGGAGCCATAAAGCTCTAGTATGTTCCTATAGAGGAACAAGTTGTTGATGTGCTGACTAAGCCTCCGATCTCATGTAAAGTTTGAACACTTTTGAGACAAGCTTGATGTAGTCCAAAAGGACCTCCCCAGAAAGAGGGAGTGATGATGAGAGAATGAGATGGTAATAGAGAAGGCCAGTCAATATTTCCAGTATGATGGATGTATAATAAAATAATCATGATCCCCAGTGGTCTAGTCACTGTATAGAGAGATTGGTCGTATCTTCGTGGAAAGATCCCAATATGGTTGGTGAAATCACTAAGGGTGGATCCTAGTATGAATATTCTTATCACTCAGGGTATATCCCAACATGGTTGGTGGAATCCTCATAAGGAATATTCCAGGAATATTGGTCGTATCTTCAAATAGGAAGATCCCAACAATATATGGCCATGCGATGATAGTACTCTCTTCTGGATAGTGATACAGCATTCTCTTGTAGGACGGTTCCATTGAAAAGAGCACTCTCTTAATAGTGGTCCTAGCACTGACAATATGAGGATGGTCCGTGATGATAGTACACTCTTATAAAGAGTTATTTTACATTCACTTGCAGGATGGTGTCGTAGACAAGAACACTCTCTTGAGAGTGGTCCTAACACTGGAAAGATAAGGATGGTCTACGATGATAGTACTCTCTTATGGGGAGTGATCCTACATTCACTTGTAGGATGGTTCCATGGAAAATAACACTCTCTTTATATTGGTCCTAGCACTGATAGGATGAGTATGGTCTATGATATTAAGTGGTCCTCTCTGATATGGTTCTCTGGACAAGAACACTCTCTTGAGAGTGGTCCTATCACTAATAGGTTGGGGATGGGCCGTGATGATTGAGTGGTCCTCTCTGAGGATGGTTTCGTGGATAAGAACACTCTCTTGAGATTGGTCCTAGCAATGATAGGCTGAGACTAGTCCACTATGTTGAGTGGTCTTTAATTTAGTTGTGGAAGAGTTCCTGCATTTAGTTGCAAATGATAATGTTCCAACATTTAATTATGTTGTGGGTGATTTATGTTAGTGTTTATATACTGATAGTGCAGGTGATGATCGATATGATGGAAAATATGATGATGCTCAAGATAATGTCGAAGATGATGCCAAATATAATGATGCTCGAGATGATGCCATAGATGATTCTTGAGATTATTCTCGAGCTAATTCCAGAGATGATGATGTTGGAGATAATGCCAGAGATCATGATGCTCGAGATGATTCCATAGATGATGATGCTTGAGATGATTACAAAGATGATGATGTTTGAGATGATACCATATTATAGAGATGTATGTGATGATGATGCTCCATAGATGATGATGATGTTGATGTAATTGTGAAAACTTCCTATGACATATGGATTCACTAGTCAGTTGTACAGATGTATTTTTGTAGAATACCTTCCTTGTTAAGAAGGAGTGTTAAAGAAATGTAACTGTGGAAGATATTCTATTTTGTATTATTATTTTTCCTGAGATGTTGTTCCTATGATTAGGTATGTCATTGATGTAATTGGTCATGTAAAATCTTAAGGGAAGGCCTCTGTTGTAAGTTGGGTCAGTAGTACCCACTAAAGTCTTATTAAAATATATGTTTGATTCTTACAGGGAAAGTCGGCCCTGGAAGTAAGGAAAATTAAGCCCAGTTGGGTTATTAGGACTCTCATCTGATTATTATAAAAAGGATAGGCACCTCCCTCATTTGGATGAGCATAAAAATCAAGCAGTTGCGTAAGAGAGAGAAAGAGAAGTCCATCAACGAGAGAGGAAGAAGTCCAGGATTATTATTGGGGTCATATAAGTGTTATTTTTTTGTTCTTACATTGTACTTCATTGAATTCTATATACAGGAAGTTTTTTTATTTTTCTCCCCCATGAGGGTTTCCCAGGATAAATCGTAGTGTTCTTTTATTTGGTTCTGCTTGTCTTGATTTTAGTGATACTTTTGTATATGGTTATGATGTTAGGATTCTAAATATTATTAGATCATGTATAACCATTGAAAACTTAACACTTCTCCCCCCCC
>LPNX010232051.1:192697-212425 GCA_001517045.1 Pseudotsuga menziesii
TTCCCTAGGTTAAGATGGAGACAAAAATTTTGTAATAAGGGGATATGCGACCCTAAACGAATTTATTTTACCATATTCACATTTAAATGGGTCACATAAATGATAATTTCTAATAAAATAAGGTGGCATGGGTTCATGAAGAAACTTGGAAGCTTGTGAAGCCTTTGGGTGACTAGATTCCAAGCACACTTGGCATGATCTTCATCCAAATTCAAACACATGGGTAATATAAAATTATTGGAGCGTTATGTGGTGTCAAATAGAATATAATGAGCCAAGGAATTATAATTAGTAAAGGAGAGTAACTCCCATGGAAGAGGAAGCAACTTGAAGACAATGTGTGCCACTTGGAAGGAGATTCCATGCACTCTATGACAACAAATGATGATATATTCTATGACAAGTATGACAAATTAAACCCTGATTTCAGACATATGAAAAATATGACATGAAAGGTATAAAAATAGCCACCAAGAGGTCGAATTTAGGATTTATAGGAATCCATTCGAACTGGGGGAAGAATTGGAGCATGAAGAGGAAAACAAGTGTCATAGGAGTTACTAAACCACTAATATGCATTGGAGGAAGACCATGGAAGGAAATTAGACCTTAAGAGGCCTCATGAAGTTAATAAAATGATTTCATGGGTAAGGATAATATATTTTTATCATTTTTTAATTGGCCTTTGGAATTTTCGAGATCTTGTGTTTGTCCATTGCACGGTGAGTGTTCACTCTCACTGCTTGTGAACCAATTTCGAGGGAGTTGGATTCCTTTACAAGTTGGTTGATGGAGAGGCAATTCATAACTATCAATGGATATTAATGAAGTATTTTTAGTTGAATTTTGAATTTCCATACAGTTGAATTCTAGGCTATCTCCCTACTCTTTCATTCCTTCTTCTCAATTCCCCCACACTCTCATGCTGAACATGCACTTGTTGGAGTGGTGCTTGTGCTTTGATGAGTATGTTTGATGCCCAAGATTTGATATATTATTTTTTTCTCTGTAATATCATGTACATATTCTATGTAAGTCAAAATATCAGAAATACATGTATGAAAAGGCTTGCACTCCCATGCTCTTGAATAACTAGTTTCATGGATTTGGCTTCAATCTTGAAGTAATTTTATATCAGATTTATATGAGGGATATACTCTGATTTTGATGATTTTGTGACATCCAAACATTATTTATTATTCTAATATTCCATTTATCTATTATTTGTAGCTCTAAATCAAATAAATACATATGTGAAACATTTGCAATTCCATGTTATTAAATCACTAGTTTTCATGTATTTGACTCCCATACTGAATGAGTTGTATACCAGAATTGTATGAACGAATTTCTCTGATGTTTAATAATTTTGGGGAAGAAACTTTTATTATGTATATGGTATCTATAGGTCACTTCCTTATATTAACATTTAACTCTACCTTTCATATGTCAAATCGAGCTAGTTATGCAATTTCCCTGAAAGTGATCATGCGAATGTTGCACTTTATAATCAATTTAAATAGATAATAAACATGATTAATTACATCCCATGATATATTATATTCATCCCCATACTATGTTCTCTAATTTTGGAGGTTTGTACTACATTTGGAGATCCAAAAGTGTCATCTACCCTTGGGGGTTTTAACATCGATTTCCTAGTGTTTTTTTCTTTCTTTTCCTATGGACAAAACCAAGTTGTAGAATAAAATGAAAAGTTTATGAGAATAAATATTATTAATTAATTTGTACTAATACCCCTCAATCTCTTCCAAACATAATTTGAATTCATTTGGGTGCATTTGGGTTAACTTGGGTTTCACTAGTCTAAAACTAGTATAAACCCAATGTTACTCAAGTTTGCACAAGACCATAACACTTATAACACTATGGGACATGGTAACAAGACCATAGTTCACATAAATAAAATA
The DNA here is from genome assembly GCA_001517045.1 of Pseudotsuga menziesii. Classification (NCBI taxonomy): domain Eukaryota; kingdom Viridiplantae; phylum Streptophyta; class Pinopsida; order Pinales; family Pinaceae; genus Pseudotsuga; species Pseudotsuga menziesii. The sequence continues at coordinate 194,629 of LPNX010232051.1, forward strand.
TAAAATACATAATTCTACTTAATACAACCGAGGAAATAAGGGAAAACCTCATGGGAACCCCCCCCCCCCCTCAAAAGAAGCAGGAATAAAATTTTTGAAAAAACTTGTGAAATGTTTTACTAGTATTTGCAGCACTATGAAGCAGCAGTATCTTGGTTCTGTGTAGGTGAACCCATGAATCCAAACAAATTACTTATTTCTGGTGGATTCTTCCTCTTTGGAAGAAGAACAATGCACTCAACTGAATCAGAAATATAAACAATTGCACGGTGAAAACTGGACCCATGTAGAGTAGCTAAAATCATCTGAAGAGAGAGAAAAGGTGCTTGATAATTCGATCCATGTGAGGAATACCCAAGAAACTAATATATTTCACCCTTGAACAACAAAACATGAGTGTTGAAATCAGCCCTAAGTGTTAGGATCAAGTGTCTAGGAAGATGCAAAATGTCTTCCTCTTTACTAGTTCTGTGAGGATATGAGCATGTGACCAAAGGTAGAGAAGCCATGGGATAGTGGAGAGAGAATTATTGAGATACATAATCTTATATAGATTCATAAATATCTAATAATTCACAAAATATAATATCAGCAATCTCATCAGAGAAAACTAACATCGAATCCTCAGCAACAAAATTGAAGGAGACTTGCGGTGCTTGATGTGTCACACCAAAATTGATGAAACCTGTTACAAGAAATAATATAAGATATTGAATCTTAAAAAATGAAACACATATTATCATATCATAAAATAAATCATATACAAAAAGTTTCATATCAGATCCAAAACTATGAAGTGAAATCAAACCCCAGCAACAATTTTGAAGGAGACTTGCGGTACTTGATTTGTCACACCAAAATTGATGAAACCAGTTGCAAGCAATACTGAAATCTCATGAAAATGAACTATTGAAACAATTAATATTATATCATATTTAAATAAGATAATATCAGACCCAAATAATTCCATATCATATCCAAAAGTGTTGAATGAAATCAAATCCCCAACAACAATTTTGAAGGAGACTTGCGGTACTTGTTTCTTCACACCAAAATTGATGAGAACAGCTACAAGCACTACTGAAGGATCATGAAACTGAAATATTGAACCAAGTAATATGATATCATATCCAAATAATATAATATCATATCCAATAAATTTCATATCAGATCCAAGAGTTTGCTCCATCGAGATGGTATATGCACAATTTTCTCCTTCTTTATTATTCTGAATATCGGTGCATGCAATCATGTAGAAAATTGTTGGAATCTCAAGATCAATGAGAGTGAATGGATAAATCATACAACATCAAATTATTTCCAAAATATCCAAATATTTACAAAATATATATCAGAAAACTCATGAGAGAAAACTGACCTCAAATCCCCAACAAAACTTTTGAAAGATATTTTTGGTACTTGTTTCTTCACACCAAAATTGATGAGAACAACTACAAGCAGTACTGAAATCTATTGAACCATAGAACCAAGTAATATCAGATCAGATATAAATAATATCATATCATATCCAATAAATTCCATATCAGATCCAAGAGTGTGCTCCACCGAGATGGTAGATGCATCGTTTTCCCCTTCTTCAAAACCCTGAGTATCGGTGCATGCAATCATGTAGGAATTTGTTGGAAGATCTATATCAATGAGAGTGAATGGGTCACTCCTGAAATCTAATATTATTTCCAAAATATCCAAATAATTACTTATCTGCACACCAACAACATCATTATAGACAGAGAAATCAAATTCCTCACCCTTTCCTGGAGAAATCACAGGTAAACTATGCACATAATTTATAATAGAAGAATCACTAGAGAATTTTTCTTCCCAAAGATTATATCCAGTTCTATCCAGAGATCCTTTGGGTATTCTACAAAACCAATAAGGTCTGTAAGCAAGCTTCGAGAAAAAGTCCCAGATATTGCTCCATAAGCTCTATCACCGTCATTTAGCGAGTATTTCTCATATTCATAAGACTCTTTACCAAGTCCCATAGATACCTCATAGAGGCATTGTCTCTTCAGAGATGCAATCATCTTCGACTTCCATTCTCAATATCTTGTGGATGGAGTAAGAAGAGGAACTGATAATATCGAATCCATGTGAAGTTGAACCTACAAAATATCACTGCAAAACTAAAAATATATGAACTATTAGAATCATTATTTTCCTCTCGACATGAACATATTTTCAGGGTCCATCACGCCCTCTCCGCTGCTTTGAATAAATCTAGAGCTAGAAAATCATCATAGGGGACTTCTGTGGAAACCCGGCTTATTCTGATGTTCAACGGGGAGAAACAAGCATGAAACCTACCTGAGAAGGATCTGATACCATGTTAAAATTTGAATTCCATTTAGATATTCAAGAATATAGTTCTAATAATTTTTGCAGTAAATGGAGAATGAATATACAAACTGAACAAAACAAACCACACACGAAATGGACAAGTATTGCAGGAATTTACAGTATCATTCACAATAATAAAATCAGGTGTTACAATAGTTTACATAGGAAGATATTTCAAATGCATGACATGAAATTCATATCTATTCATTGGATTTGACTGTATCTAGTTGACCATCTAACTCATGGTGTCTCAATCAATGTCGGACTCCAACAGATCAACTCCCACATGTCCAAAAACTCAAACAATCAGTGACAGCTAGTTAACTCAGTGCAACTAAGTGTGGTAGGTGGGAAAAGGCACCTACTCCACATGCATCCATGAATTATCATGCAAATATTGTGCTAGCTAACTAATTGTGAACTAATTGAAAGTAACTAGGGGCTAACTGAGACTAACTATTACTAACTCCAACTAACTAAAGTAGGTTGGTGTCGGGACTCCAAATGGCTCCTAAAATGTAGGGATTTGTCGAGGAGGTTCCCAAACTGATGCATGCACATGTATTAAGTGGCAGTTAACCGCTAGTAGTGTTCCCCGCACTCTAGTGACTGGTACATGTGGCCCCATTAGGACAAGTGGACCCAATGGTACTACTGGACCCAATTAATTAATTAAGGTTCCTAAGTTAGGCTAAATAATCTAATAGACAGTATGGTCAAGGGAGGATTAATAATCCTAACACATTGAAGGGTATTTTAAGATGAGTGAAATGAATATCTATGAGGCCCTTAGCATACTCCATGACACTAAATAATTGGCATCAAATTCTTTTTGGAAAGTCTCTTCATTGGAGGTGACATCCTTCCTTGAAGACATGGAGAAGATTCAAAGAGCAATGTGCAACACTGAAGGTAATTTCGTGTCTTTTATTTTTGATAGAAATAATTTGGTTCAGCTTAATGAATGGTTAAATTAATCCTACTTGAATAATAATGAGGATATTCATAAGCTCAAAATACAAAATGAGCAACTCCATGAGAGGTTGCAAGGTACTTTTTCTTCCTTCTATGTTTCATATTTTCATATGGTAGATTGCTTGGAGGATTCTATTGACATGAAGGATCATGAGAAGCATGGAAAATTGTAGGTTCTTGATTAGTTTTAATATGGGATTGATGAGAGCCAACCGCTTGTTTTGGTGGAAAGGAGCTTGAGATTCCTCTTGATAATGGTTACACACTTTTGAAAGAAATGCATGATTCCACTACCTTGGAACCAACATATGAGGAAAGTGTCACACTTTTGAGGGCGATGCATAACACTACCCATATGGAGCCTTGACATGATGAAAATTTTTCACTTTCTAATCCTTTGGGTGAGTTGGTTATTTATCCTACATCCTACACTTCAATGTTTTGCAGAATTCATCCTAATGAAGTATGGGTGATAGGTTTCTTTTTTATGGTGACACATGAAGGGTATGGACTTAATATCTCTCCTTTTGATGATGAAATGAATAGAGTTATATATTCTTTAAATTTGCAGCACCATCCTTTGTTACATTATGATGATATACATATTCATGGGTGTATTGGTGAGACTTCTTTGAGCCACTTGAAGTATTCATGTTTTCTTTGCTCCTTATTTGGTTTATATTTTGGTGGAGGTTCTTCATTCACTTCTTGGATGAAAGAAAACATGGCTGGTTATTATTTTGATGCAACTTACATTCTTTTGGAGCAGCATTATAGGACATGGGATAATCACCATTGTCATTGGAGTGGATTAGATATAATACATGATGTTTGTGTGTATGGGCCACATGATGATCTACTTACTTGGATGTACAAGAATTTTCATGATCTTTTGATGAGGTACCTTCTTGATGTACAATTTTATGATGTATTTATGTACTTTAATGATCTAACTTTCGTACTCATGATGTTTGGAAGGGTGCAATATAAGCATTGGGATTTGAGTATTGCTTGGTTTCAATTTTGGGGGAAACAAGTAGTAGGGGATATTGAGTCACCACTTGAGAAGGTGATTATAATCAGAGTGGAGAAGAAAAAATAATGGTGGTTCCTCTTTGAAACTTTCTTGGAATCTTGGAAATTCAATCATGGAAACTCAATACCAACTTCAAAGAATTATACAGAAGCAAAAAAGGGCTAAACGTTCAGAAAACGTTTCCAAAATATGGAGGTAAATATTATTTGGGAAAAAAAAAATTGATGGATTTTATTAATACTTTTGGTGTTAGTGGTGATGTCACAGGATATATAAAGATTCAAATATCCACATATCTTTACGTTTGGAAACACACAATTGTAGTACATGAGTGTCATTACTCAAATTGCAGCTAAGGTTTAAAGAAAAGTTTTGGAAGGAAATAAGGTTATTCAAAATACATGTTTTAAATTGCTTGACAGCAAGAAATATTGAGTGGGGAGGAATTTCATGTCCCCAATTAAAAAATTTCCAAATAATACTACTTGCAAATAATGTTTCACCAGCTTACTAGTTCCCTAGGTTGAGATGGAGACATAAATTTTGTAATAAGGGGATATGGGACCCAAAAGGACTTTAGTTTAACATATTAAAATTTAAATGGGCCACATAAATGATAAATTATAATAAATAAGGTGGAATGGGTTCATGAAGACACTTGGAAGCTTGTGGTGCCTTTGGGTGACTAGATTCCCCGCACACTTGGCATGATCTTCATCCAGATTTGAACAAATGGGCAATGTAAAGTTATTGGAGGGCGATGTGGTGTAAAATAGAATATAATGATCCAATTAATTCTAATTAGTAAAGGAGAGTAAATACCATGGAATATGAAGAGACTAGAAGACAATGTGTGGCACTTGGAAGGAGATTCCATGCACTCTATGACAACAAATGATGAAAGATTCTATGACAAGTATGACAAATTCAGAACTGATTGTATACATATGAAAAATATGACATGACAGGGATAAAAATAGCCACCAATAGTTCTAATTCAGGATTTATAGGCAGCCATTTGATTTGGGGAAATAATTGGAGCATGACTAGGAAGACAAGTGTCATGGGAGTTACTAGACCACTAATATGAGTTGGAGGAATCCTATGGAGGGAAATTCAAACTTAGGAGGCCTCATGAAGTTAATAAAAATATTTCATGAGGAGGGATAATATATTTTTATCAGTTTTGAATTTTCCTTTGGCATTTTGGAGAGATTTTTCTTTCCCATTAGACGATGAGTGTTCACTCTCCCTGCTTGTGAACCAATTTCGAGGGAGTTGGATTCCTTTCCAAGTTGGTTGATGGAGATGAAATTCAGAAATATAATTGGATATTGATGAAGTATTTTTAGTTTAATTTTGAATTTCCATACAATTTGAATTCTCATCTATCTCCCTACTCTCTCATTCCTTCTTCTCCATTCCCCCACACTCTCATGTTGAGGGCACACTTGTTAAAGTGGAGCTTGAGTTTTGTTGAATATGTTTGATTCGAAAAATTTGATATATGATTTATGTATATTTAATAACATTTCCATATTCTTTGTAATTCTAAATATTAGAAATACATGTATGAAAGGCTTGCACTCACATGCTCTTGAATAACTAGTTTCATGGATTTGGCTTCAATCTTGAAGTAGTTTTATATCAGATTTGTATGAGGGATGTTATCTGATTTTTATTATTTTATGATAGAAATATATGTTTTATTAATCTTTAATTTCATTTACTTATTTTTTTTGGCTCTAAATCCAAGAAATATATAGTGAAACGCTTGCATTTCCATGCTATTAAATCACTAATTTTCATGTATTTGACTCCCATACTAAATGAGTTGTATACAAAAATTGTATGAAGGGATTTATATGATGTTTAATAATTTTGGGGAAGAAAATTTTATTATATATATAGTATCTATATTTCACATCCTTATATGAACCTTTAACTCTACCTTTCATATGTCAAAACCGAGCTAGTTATGCAATTTCCCCATTAGCAATTTCCCTGAAAGTGGTCACGCAAATGTTTCACTTTATAATCAGTTTAAATAGATAATAAACATGATTAATTACATACCCTAATGTATTATATTCATCCCCATACACTTTTCTCAAATTTTGTAGATTTGTACTACATTTGGAGAGCCAAAAGTGCCATCTACCCTTGGGGGGTTTAACATCAATTTCCTAGTGTTTTTGTCCTTCTTTTCCTATGGACAAAAGCAAGTTGAAAAATAAATTGTAAATTTTATAAGAATTTATATTATGCATTAATATGTAATAATACCTATCAATCTCTTCCATACATAATTTGAATTCAATTGGGTGCATTTGGGTCAACATGGGTTTCATTAGTCTGAAGTTAGAAACTGACCAAAGTTGTGAAAACTTGAGTAACATGTAAAAATGAATTTATGATTAAAAAATTAAGTGTGTGAAGTATATTATTATATTTTAAATCCCTTAGGATCCCTCCATAATAATTTTGGAAAGTTTAGGTGGTGTTTGTAACCAAACCAAGAAGGACTAGTTGACCACATTTTCCTAGTAATTTTGCATTGTTTCTCCTTAACCCAAAAATAGGTTGCAGAGGTATAAAGTCAGATAAAAAGTGTCCATAAACAAACTTGGGATGTTTTAATACTCTCCATACCATTTCCTTTCAAATTCGGGACCATTTGGTGAAATGTGGAACCCTCTAGAGTCATGACTACTTAAGCTCAAATTTTGTCCAAATTGTAATTTTCTCCAAAAGTCCAGTTAGTGACATTACAGAAGTCACACTACATATTAATATTCCCATATAATACAAATGTTAATTCCACATATTCCAAGGTCTCCCCCTAAAATAAACCATATATATAATAGCATTCCAACCCCTAATCCTAATCTACACTTACCATTCATGGCAAGTAATTTGAACCTCCCTAATCTATCCAAGTTGGTAAATGATCCCATAGCTCACAACACCTGTTATGGAGAAAATATTCATATGGATTTGGATGGACCAAAAGAGACAATATGATACTATAAATTACATCCATTCTCAAATATTCTAGATAAATTAAAGAAGCTAACAACTAAGGGAGAGAGTTCGTAACTCAACTAGATGTTCAAAGAAGACCACCATTGAGCTCATGATCAAATTATTGTTCCCTATGTTGACAAATCATCAGAACCGAGAAATCAATTTCCTCCACCTGGACCTCCACCACTTCATACCTCCATAGAAAGGAAATCTCACAAATAGAATGGAGAGCTTGGGAGATGAATATAAAGAGTTCTATCAACAAGGATAAAGAAATGTAGACTCAAGCACATAGAAATGGGGAAAATTTTCACTATAGTTTCCTTACTCTCAAAGTTTCTCCTCCTCCAATTCTTCATAATGGCTCAATATATATCCATCAAATAGGAAATGGATGGTTGACTTGGAGCATTTATAGGAATATGTAAGTCCAACAATCAAGCTATTCATTACATGATAAGGAAAACTCCAAATATTTTTTTGTTTTTTAGCACAAAACCCGATGTACATAGGGTGAAATGGTGTAAGCTACCTATACGCGAGATGCATAGTTATTGACTTGCGTGTGTCTTCAAAAATATATTTCAAGGTTATACTAGAGCATCAGGGCTATAGTGAGTAAAGGGGGTGTTATCACTCATAAATTATCCTTTGATTGTGGAAGGATAGTTCCAAAGGTAACCTTACAAGCCAATATTTAGGAGGAAAGATAGCTTCTTTCCTACTAGAGAGGGATCTTTGAATAAGTAAACACAAAGGCTAGATATATTTTTAAAGAAACAAGTGTAATGATTGTAATGGATGAAACAAGTGGGTATCATTGGGAATGGATTCAAAATCATAAGTTACAATAAATGACAATTCTTTGCAATGAATTTTCCTCACATAGGAGGGATAGTCACTCATTTACAATCGATTTATTGATTGTCTGATGGTAGTGAAGAAAAATGAACAGTACATTAATATGGGCATCAAAGATTAATCCAAAATTAAATTTAAAGGAATACTTTTTGTAAATACTTGAAAGCAAAGAACCATAGAATATGATTATGAATTCTGATTCAATATAAAATTATTCAAGTATGAAAGACAACATAATGGAAAGAATAATATGAGACACATTCACATGAGAAAAATGAAGTGCAAACTATAAAACAATAACAAAATAATCTATGATACATAAAAATGCCTGCTTGGATCTACAATTTTATTTACTTGAAAGCTCTGTTACAAAATGAGTCTCACTCTCACGGGTTCCAACCCCATTTTCATTACAAAACATCCTTTTATAAATAAAAAATATTCCTCGAGCTGATACTTAACTACCTATATTCTAAAAATAGGCATTTTGTAACTTCCTTATTACATTTGTCCAATAACATTAACAAACTAAATCTTCCTAAGTACTAGAAAATATTTTAACTCCACTCTGAAGTAGTCATTATAATGTCTTCAACGCAAGCCTCGAAATGAAATTCTTCATTGATGTAGCCTATATTTCATTTTTCCAAAATTTTCATTAGTCTTCCACTGGTCTCCAAATGGAATTTCAAGATTTACCATGTCTTTAGCCAATATCCTCAACTCCACATGATATACATAAGAAATGGGTGGCAGTTGGGCAGCAAATTTTCTGAATGAATGTACTAGTTCAAAATCAACAACCAACGTATCAATTATGAATTTTCTTGTCAAGGATAGATTCATGTCTTCAAATTTATTGTCATCTAACATGGATTTAACCAGCAAGGCCTGATATTCAAACTAAGATATCAGCTTCCCATCTTCATCCCAAAAAGGAGTAATACCTTTATGAAATAATTATACAAATAAGCCTTTGAAAGAATTTACTTGTTGCAACATTTGTTCTGCCTTTGCTTGGACACTCTCAATGTTATGATGCTTCCCAATAACATTTGTTTCCAAAGTTATCATTGCAATTATATCTTTAATTCCCATTGTTCCCAGCTCTTCTTTAGACAAAGTATTAAGGAAATTTATAGTGTTCCTAGCTGTATATCTTGGTTTTCTATCCAAAGTAATTTTTACAGTTGTACAACTTTGTATTGTCGCATTGATTACCATCTCTTTATCCTTAATATAATTCAAATAAGGTCTTTTTTTTTTGTTTTTATAATAATCATATCACAAATAAGATGTGTGGAACCTTGTACTGGAAACTGTCCTAAAAATCTTTATGCTATCTTATCATTTCTATCCATCAACTCCTTATTGTTATTCTATAAAAAAACTTTCTTCTTCCTTTTTCTTAATTATTTCAGCCAGCTTTTGATTTTTTGTTTTCAAACTCTTTATTTCTTCATCCCTCAAGCTGACTTGTGACATATATTCAATAATGGCTTCAATACTTTCCTTTGTGCTTGGATGAACTATTTCCCTTTGTTTATATTTTTATTTCTCCTCTCTTTCCTTCTCCAAATCCAACTGTTTTTCAGTTAAAACATCAATCTTAGAAATAAGGAAGCGTTTTTCCTTTTCCCATTGGCGTTGTTATCCCGCAAGCTTCATAAATTTATCCTTACAATCATTCATTTCCTGGGACAATGACTCCTTTTCCTTCTCTAATTCTTTCAACTCAGAGGCTTGAATTAACTAAGTGGCTAGAATTTTTAGTTTCTTTTTTGATAAGTTGATAGTGTTCTCCTTCCCAACTAAGATTTTATTTGTAGCTTCTCCTCTATCTGGCTCACTATCCATAGCAAAAATATCACCCTGAATTTTTTTAATCTATTTTTGATGTATTTTATTTTCCACCTTCTTCTCCTTCAATTTTATTTCTATTTTATTTCCAGTTCTGGTCCATGATGAAAGGGGGGGGGGGGTCCGTTGCTTGAAAAATAAAATCTAAAGAACCCTCAACAAAAAGCAAGCAACTATGAAAGATCCACTCCTAACCCCAACGTCTCTCAAGGGGAAACCCTTCTATATCACCGGATGAAAGATCAAATAACCGAACCCCCAGATGAGGAAGATATGAAATATTCCCTCCTAGAGGGCCTGGATCTTCTAGGCCTCGAAGAAACATGCACTATAAAATCTCTTGACTCAATCCCTGCCAAGCAGATCCAACTACTGCAGAAATCCCTAGCCAAAGCCAAAGCTCAAAATTAGTTAGGTGTGGCCAATACTGGACAAAAAGATAAACAAAAGTTACAACGTGATACAAAGAAAAGGGGTCAAAAATATTCTCTTCATAGAATCATCCTTTTGGGCACCACGTTGGTTGAATCTAGCTAATACACTCAGTTAATAGATTTTTTCTCCTCTCCATCATCTGTTAATCAATGAATATCCTCTTATGGAATTTATGAGGTCTCAATCGTCACTCAAAACAAAGAATGCTAAAAATGAAAAATTAGAAATATCAACCTGTTGTTCTCTTTCTTTAGGAAACAAAATGCCCCAGTGACATAGCCTCCTAGCTTATGTCCCGAATCTAGAAATATTGCCTCACCATCACTATCAATGCCAAAGGTGCCTCATGTGGTATCTCCAATAGTTGGAACCCTCTCCTTGTCACCCTGAATGAAGCTTCCTCCTCTCTGCATTCTCTTTCTGCCTCTTTTCACATCCTAGGATCCAGCATCAGAGGATTCCTCATGAATGTGTATTTTCCCCAAGTAGTGTATTCCAAGATGAACCTTCTAAATTTTATTAACTGGTTCCACAACTTGCACGTTGATTCTCTTTTAATCATAGGCAGGGATTTTAACATGATAAAAAATCTGGATGAAAAAAGGAGGTATCAGAGTGCTCTTGGAAGAATATATTTCCTTCAAATCCATCATCATCTCCTATGCATTGGCTGATATCCACACATCCTTGAGGTTTTTCACCTGGAATATTAGATGGGGAGTTGCTCACTAAATTGCCAAGTTCCTAGATTGCTTCCTGGTCATTGACAAAACTCTTACTCTAGGAGGGATTCTAGAGACGTCTGTCTTTCCCACGATAGGGTCGAATCACTAGCCTATTTCCCTCTCTTTACATAGTAATGGAACCCCCCTCTTCAAACCCTTATAGTTTGAAAACTTATGGCTCACCCATCCTTCCTACATGACAGTGTCTGGACGTTCCAAAATGGCCATAATGCATCAAAAACTCAAACAGCTTCGCAGTCACTTCCGACAATGGAATAATTCTACTTTTGGAAACATCTTCAAGGACAAAGAATCTATTCAGGAAAATTTAGCTTCTCTGCAACGCTCTGCCATGGACCATGGTTATATCCAGGAAACCAAGCTTCAGGAAAGAGACATTCTGCACCAACCTAACAAGAGATGTGAATAAGAAGAGATTTACTGGAGCCAAAAATCAAGGGTCAAATGGTTGAAAGAAGGGGAAAAGAATATGAAATTTTTCCACCGATCCACCATTTAACACAAAATCAAGAATAGAATAAGAAAGTCTTATGTAGAAAATGGCGATCTTCTGAAGGAGTAGGAAGCAATGTCTGCAGAACAAACTAGACATTTCAGTTAGCTCCTCATGGAACCAAACCCTTCCTGATAAAAGGTTTTCCACAAGGTCATTCATCATATCCCCTCTCTAGTCAACAATGAACACAATCATTCGCTCATGCAACCCATAATTATGCAAGAAGTGGAAGCATCGGTATAGCAGATAGTTGATGGCACAACCCCAGGTCCGAATGGATTCACCATTGACTTCTTTCACCACTGTTGGTCCATGCTCAAAGAGAAAGTCCTGGAGCTATTTGAGGAATCACGAAAAAAAATATGGATCCTATTGGCACTCAATGCCACACACCTCACACTCATCCCCAAAGAAATTGGAGCCTCTCATCTTGGTAAGTTCAGACCCATCTTGTTATCGCTCCAGGAAACTCCTCTAGGTTGCAACTCAAAAATGCCTAGTAACTTCAGTATTTCTAAAATCATTTACTAAATGGATCAATTTAGATGACCTATAAGACCTTACTCACTCAATACATGCATAAAAATCAATCAAAAAGATAAGGCTTCTAACTATCAATGTTCAGAGGGTAAATAATAAGGTGAATAAATGAAGAACTCACTATGCTGGCAGATTCATATATAAAGCAATCACATATGAATGGATAATCATAACAAGGAAAGATACTTACAATTCAACTCATCAACACAGATCTAGGATGAAATCTATCTAGTATTAGACAAAAATAATAAACCTAAATCAGACATCCAAGCACAAGCACAGAATAGAAAAGAGATGGAACATGAGCATATAATGGCAAAAGAACTCATATTAAATGATGAATAACATGAGAAGCTTGATAACAATAATGTTCTAAAAGTATCCAAAGTCAAACCCTTGATTCAACATTAGTCACAGTCTTTATAGCCTTTACAAAATTTATTTCAGATCCTAAAAAGTTGGATCAAATTTACTAAAAATAGATAACATAACTGTTTTTGCAAAAATTAGGTCAAAAAACCCTAACTTAAGTTCTATGATACCTAAATCCAACACTTTGTCAATCTTTGAACTCTTTATTAACTGTAGTGATAACTGAAGTAGAACTAAGACCTGCTATCTGGCAGACAAGTCACAGTTTGTCAAAGTAGGTAGGGTTTGTGACCCACTTCACCTCGTTGGCACCTTCAAAAATGGAGCAGACACAAGACACTTGTGCCTTTAATTAATTTTCAACTTCATAACTTATCGATGAGGTGTTTGGATCATCCAAAGTTGGTTCTGTGTGGAAGCATGCCTTTCTGCATTGTTTTGTGCTTTCGGTGGCTAAGAAAGCTAAATTTTGGGTCTGTAAGCTGCTTAAAGCTCTGTTTTCAATGGCTAATGAATAGCTAGTGCATTCTCCTAAGCCACTGAAAGCTATGTTTCTTCAAAATTTCATCAACCTTTTAGTCACCCTTTTACAGATTCAATTCTAATCTTCTTTTACTTCTGCAACCTGCATTGGGTTTGGAATATCAACAGCATCAGAGGCTGCCTCCATATCCTGAAGGCTTATTGCTGCCTCTACTAGGGTTTCCAGCACAAGGTGAGCTTGAGAATTAGGGTTTGAATCCTTCACCTGCAACCTCGATAGTATGATCATCCTATAGAGCATGTTGTTGTCCTTCATTAATCTCATATTTCTTTTTTGCAGCAGGATATACATCCCTCTCATTTCTAGAAGAGAATCATGCAATTCAGAATTTCTCTTGGTTAATCTTGCATTAGTTCTTTTGATTTCTCTCTCTAAGACCTCTAGTTCATATACTTGCCCTAATAGCTGGTTGATTCTCTGGGACCTAGGTTTGCTAGAGGAAGCCTCTGCTATTGGTTCATCTTGACCCTACCTTGGTGTAGGTGAGGGAAACTCCTCATGCTCTGCTACAACCTGCTTTGTTAGGTCAACTTCCTATTCCTCTTCATCTTCAGAGTCTGAGTAAGGTAGGTTGAGTATATTTTTACCTATTAAATTGAGCACATAGATCTGTGGGAAAACACACAACTCACAAAATAGATCACACAATTTACTCAACAATTGAAGAATGAAATAGTGCAAAAATGGCTTGCAGCTGTGAATGCTTTCATTAATCAAAAAGTAATCAGATAATAATTACAATGAAGTACAATGGCTTTAATAGCCACATGAAATTCGAATCCATGTGAGGAAATCTGAATTGATAGACTCTACTTGACTGTAGGTAACTAAGACCTTGTCTAAATCACTATCGGAGGATTCAATAGTTAACTGACCTTGTCTACACCATAACCGGAGTTCATCGGAGATATAAAACACAACTCAAGTGTTACATTCAGTGTTGAATAAGGCTAACTGACTATGGTAGGTGAGAAATGCACCCTTCCTAAGTGCATTCAAGTAAACCTAGCGCTAACTGAATGTAGAGGACTATAATTGAATGTAACTGACTCCTAACTTAGCTTAACCAGTCATCAACTGGACTGAACTGACCTTTGTTGGTTTCGGCACTCCCAGTGGCTCCTAAATTGTAGGGATTGGTATAGGAGGCTCCTAAACGGATGCAATTAAGTGCAATCAGTGGCAGTAAGCCTCAATTAGTGTTCCCCACACTTAATTAACTGACACATGTGGCCTAATTAGGCCAAGTGGAACCAATGGTGCTAATGAATATAAATAGACTAGATGGACTCCCAATTTAGACATGACTCCTGATTTAGACATATGACGAAATTTGGATAAGGGAGGATTAATAATCCTAACACCCCCCCTGAATGCTAACTTGGAAAATCTGTGGGCCCTAGTAACTAAGACCATAGTTCACCCATTACATCAAGTAAACTAAAGTAACTGCTTAATACAACGAGCTGGGGCTAAAACCACATGGGAAAAAATCCCCCCCTCTATCTAAGCAGGTAGAATCAGTTCTCAAGTTTGAAAAACTTGAAAATATGTTACTGCAATCTTCATCTCTGTGAGGTAGCGAAGCAGCATGCATGGTGTGTTGTGCACAGGTATTCTGGGGCCTGGCATGTATACTTCTCCTCCTTCTCCAAAAATGATGACAAAAGGAAGGAGGAATGTAACCTTTGTCTCTTGCTGAATGAAGAGGTGTATGATCATATCCATTCTTCTGAATGTAGTGAGACTGATCCCTTTCCATATAGCATCTTACAAGGAGTCTATTGCATCTCTCTGAAGAAGGTAAGATTGCATGGCATAGCGCAAGGGTAGTTCCTTTCTGAGTGTTAGGTGAGTTTCTAGTCATCTTCCTAGCTTCCAGTTTGGAAGTAGGGACTAAATCTAGATCTGAGTCACCCTGAATCTCAATCTCATAAACTGATAAAGATGGATCTACAATACTAGTAGAAGTTTTAAAATAAGTAGATGCAATGATTTTAGCTTCCCTTGTAAGTGGATGCTGAGAGTGCACTTGTTCTGAAGGAGGCATGAAATGTGAAAACTCATATGCTTTTGAAGCATGATTTGCATTACCCTTTGCTATGATGCTCCTAGTAGAGATATGTGTGATCTCCATTAAGTTAGGACCAAAGATCACTCGCTTTGGAGATCTAGTATGGGTTATCTGATAGACAAATAACATGTTCGAAGCTAGGGAGGGAACAAATAGCACATCTTTGAACCTTCTATGTTCAAGCTTGATAGAGCCCTTCCCATTTGTTTTGACTTTATTGTTATTGCCCATTTGAATACTAGGACCATCAAAGGACTGAAAATAAGAGAATGATTCTCTGGATGCAGCCATATATTTGGAAGCTCCAAAATCAATGAGGAAGACATGTGCTGATGTGTAGCAAGCCTTCAGTGCATGGCCTTTCCTTTGGTATTCTTCATCTTCTTATTCTTTAGAGTCATCCTTCCGTGTGCTAGCAGGTATAGATATGTTATGTTTCTTCAAAATAAGAGCCATTTCATCAAGTTGTCTTCTCATACATGATCTTTCTAAATGAAATCCCCTTCCACAGTAAGAGAAGAGGACCTTGCCTTAGCCATTTTTCTTGCTTCTCTTTGAACCTAAAGGCTCTTTTGACTTCCCTTTCTTCATGGGAGACTCATCTCTTTGCTTCCCTTTGTCATTCACTACCTTATCTCCTCTTGCAACTATAGCTAGATCTTTGGAAGATTGAATGATCCCCATTTGGATCAATTTATCATTCTTAGAAATAAGAGATTGGATGAAGGCATTAAGAGTGGGAATCTTCCAATTTTGAGTAGTGATCCTTACTGTTTGGAAGGTGGATACAAAGGTTGAGTAGTCTGCATTGAGCTTTGTGAGAGTGGCAAGGATGAGCTAATCTTCATCCTTCTCCATTTTGCATTTCTTCAACTGATATATTAGGTTCTTGAACTTTGTGAAGAATTCATTCAGAGATTCAAAATTGGATGGATTGAGAGTGATGAGATCATTATCTAGCTGATGGATCCTCATCTCATCCTGCTTATCAAATAAGGAGGCAAGCTTGTCCCAAACCTCCTTGGGAGTCTTCAATTCTTGGATGTGGAATCGAAGATCTCTAGAGAATGAGCAGAGAAAGTGTCCATGGGATTCTTCAATCCTGTTCATGTACTTAGATTTGTCTTTATCTGAAGCTGGCTCTACCTCTGTTTCTTCTATGAGTCTGAAGAGTTGATTGGTGCGGAGCATTACCACCATGTCTTCCTTCCACTGGTGATAGTTGAAGGGAGTGAGAGGCTCAACTGGATGAGCCATTTTGAATGTAATAAGAAGGACTGAGATACTGTAGCGAATGCAGTGAGAACAGAGGGCTACTTGTAACGAATGTTGTAAGAAAAGATGATAACCTGTCACACAAGCAAACATACAAAGTAAGGTCGACAGTCTCCACTTTTGGAATTTCCTTCACACCCAGCATAGTTGATCAAGCAAGCTTGATCATCAATTTCCTAACTTGGGATATTAAGTGGTAAATTATCCACTTCGGGTGTAGTACTGGAAGGATAAATTTGCTCAAAAAATATTATCCAGCTGGAGATCTGAGGAGGAGAGTGTTATGGAGAGAAATTCCTATGGCTTGGGGTACCACAACAGACAGCTAGACTCCAGAAATCAATCTTCTCCAATATGCAATAGAAATAAACAATATAACACTAAAGGATCGAACCTCGTACCTTATCCCGGACGGTTGAAGTAGATCCCCGTTGAGCTTTCCAATCTTCAGCTTGAATTGTTATAGCACGTCCTCAACAACAAGTAAACAATACAAGCATACTATATTTCATGGTGTTAGATCTATTCTAGCATATATAATCAATAATGTACAAGCATTTGACATATTCCAATGGAAACAATATTCATTCAAATACACATTACTGGACAGGAAAAGATATTTCTATTAATAAGAATCAGAGATTACAAGTGACAACCTCTGACGGCACGTCTGCGAACCGGAGAAACTGAATCCCCCACTTGGGCCTCCACCACCTCAATCCTCCATCACTTAGATAGCAAGCTTGCTAGCCAAGGGCAAGCTTGGGAAGAACACAACAGTGCTCCAAAGGGACAAAGGGATGCAGACTCAAGCATAAAGTTATAGCAACAATGGACTATAGCTTCCTTGCTTCAATCTCTCTATATCTTCCCCCCTCTTCAATGTACCAAAGGGTTCCTTATATAGCTTCACATGGGATAATGAAGGGTCGAATCCGAGCGATCTCAAGGCATATGGAAGGCCAAGAGTCGAATGAGTCGGATCCAAGTCAAGGAAAAGTCCAAAAGGATTTGGATTTATGCACACATCCCGATGTACGCGGTTATCGGGGATATATCCGCGTATGTACGCGGTTATAGGGGTAAAAGCTATGTATATCATTTTTAACATAGTTTTAGGGATGGTCAATGATACATCAAAGGATAAAATGTGGTCCATTGGGTCTAAAGAGTCTGCAGCGGGACAGGGGAA
>LPNX010232051.1:213203-300274 GCA_001517045.1 Pseudotsuga menziesii
AACCAGCCGGTGGCGATAAAACTCAGATAACGAGTACAGCTCCTAAAGTCAAACTATAACCCAACCAATGGATGTGATATACAGTGCTCTGTTCGAAGGCGACACGACTCGACAGCTGCCAAAGATAATATATTTTCCCATCCGACTTTTTGGTTTTTTAATTTTTTTGGTCTTTTTCAGTTATTTGAAAAGCTTGAAAAAAGAATAAACTAGCTTTATAGTTACAAACTAGGAGGAGACGAGTGTCATCAGGGCAAACAAACTAGTTCCAAGCAGTGGAACATACCTATGCTCAATGCAAGGAAACATGTGTAGGATATCGACACTCGGGGGAAGATCCCCTCCCGGTAAAAGGGTAAGTCAAGTTGCAAAAGATATACGAAATGGCTCTGCATGGCTAGACATGAGACAAGCTCGGGCTATAAGGCTGAAACGCAATGTCAGGGGAGCCGGCATAAAGCTCAATAAGACAGGCAAAACTCATGAAAATGCATTCACAACTTGATACAAGGGGATTCCTGGGGGAACATGGCCAGCATAAGATCAAGAGAAGTATGAGGCTCTTGCTAAATGTCATGGCAATACTATACAACGGACTCCCACACCCTAAAAAAGGAGAAACATCGGCATGGGCACTAAATGCAAATAAGGCGCTAACTAGGGTACCAATGTAAGGTGAGGCTCTACCACTCATATCATGCCACTTCTACAGCAGCAAGAAGGTTCCGTGACATAATAGAGTGGGTTCGTACCTAAGGTTAAGATGGACTGGTCATAAGGCAATGCAAAGTGCAAACGGAGGTGATCCTAACCTATATGCCAGTATAAACATTATACCTGTGAGCGGCACGAACGGTTTCTGGTCACAAAAGAGGCATCCAACAGACAACTTCAGACCCAAGGAAGACCCAACCACACTCACAACCCACCCAGCAACTTCCCACAACATCAAACTCACCAAAAGGGAGGATGCACGCTACTGTATAAAAAACAACTGCGTATGTACGCGAATTTTAACGAAAAATCCGCATACACAGAGAAGGCAGTGGTAAAAAGTAGGTCAAGGCCAAACCAATAAAGGGGAGTGTCAATGGACAAACATACTATAAAATGCAACCCAGAAACAAGGAGAAACAAAGGGCAAGTCAATAATATCGAAAACAGACCCAGGCAGTGCCAAAGGAGACTCAGCAACTAACAGCATTCACCCCGCAACCCACTATCTTCCAAAACAAGGTAAAAACCAAGGTATACGCGACTGTTCACAGTAAACACGCGTGTATACGCGGAAATCCTAGAGACACCCGCGTGTATACGCGACTGTAAGCAATAAACCCGCGTACAGGAAGAAAAGGTGCATAAAACAAGGCAAACAGGCAGACTGAGACAGACTTTACTCCAATCAGACTCTACCAGGCATACATGCCCCCAGTCCCGACATCGAAGCAAGAGAGAAAGAGCAATTCAAATACATTGAATGCCAAGAAAATCACCCCCAAAGGACAACTAGGAATTCCCCAGCGGAGTCGCCAATTCTGTTACGGAGAGAAATTCCTATGGCTTGGGGTACCACAACAGACAGCTAGACTCCAGAAATCAATCTTCTCCAATATGCAATAGAAATAAACAATATAACACTAAAGGATCGAACCTCGTACCTTATTCCGAACGGTTGAAGTAGATCCCCGTTGAGCTTTCCAATCTTCAGCTTGAATTGTTATAGCACTTCCTCAACAACAAGTAAACAATACAAGCATACTATATTTCATGGTGTTAGATCTATTCTAGCATATATAATCAATAATGTAAAAGCATTTGACATATTCCAATGGAAACAATATTCATTCAAATACACATTATTGGACAGGAAAAGATATTTCTATTAATCAGAATCAGAGATTACAAGTGACAACCTCTGACGGCACGTCTGCGAACCGGAGAAACTGAATCCCCAACTTGGGCCTCCACCACCTCAATCCTCCATCACTTCGATAGCAAGCTTACTAACAATGGGCAAGCTTGGGAAGAACACAACAGTGCTCCAAGGGAGAAAGGGATGCAGACTCAAGCATAAAGTTCTGGCAACAATGGACTATAGCTTCCTTGCTTCAATCTCTCTATATCTTCCCCCCTCTTCAATGTACCAAAGGGTTCCTTATATAGCTTCACATGGGATAATGAAGGGTCGAATCCGAGCGATCGCAAGGCATATGGAAGGCCAAGAGTCGAATGAGTCGGATCCAAGTCAAGGAAAAGTCCAAAAGGATTTGGATTTATGCACACATCCCGATGTACGCGGTTATCGGGGATATATCCGCATATGTACGCGGTTATAGGGGTAAAAGCCGCATATATCATTTTTAACATAGTTTTAGGGATGGTCAATGATACATCAAAGGATAAAATGTGGTCCATTGGGTCTAAAGAGTCTGCAGCGGGACAAGGGAAGGCCATACACTGTGTGATTCACCTGGTGTGGTGAAATCCGCTATAACAGAGAGGTGTCACCATGTAAGGTTTTTCGTTACACCAAAACCTGCAGATGTTGATGAAAATTTGAAACCCAGCACAAGGCCCTATCACCAAGAGTGGCGGTTAGTCCACTTGTTTTATATTCCCAGAGGTGCGGCGGTTATACCATGTGGAGATTGTACCGATACTCCAACACCCCGCCTCTAGCATAGCTCAGGGGAATTGAACCTGAGACCTGAGCTCTGATACCATGTAAGGTTTTTCGTTACACCAAAACCTGTATATGTTGATGAACATTTGAAACCTAGCACAAGACCCTATCACCAGGAGTGGTGGTTAGTCCACTTGTTTTATATTCCCATAGGTGCGGCAGTTATACCATGTGGAGGTTGTACCGATACTCCAACATTACCTTGTGTTGGAGTCTCCTCCTCCTTTCCAATGAAATCCATATTTCTCTTGGATTTGTTGGTCTTATAAATTGGAGAGGCCCGATCTACTGTCACTGGAGAGATGGCCCTCCTCTTCCTCTTACCACTACTGGGAGTGGCGGACTTCTTTAAAGGATACTTCCCTTTGTCTTCTGGCTGCAATCCTATCTCAAACTCATTTCAAAATAGGAGGTATGTCCATGCTATGTTTCTTCTTTGCAGCATTTCTAGGAAAATGAGATTTATCAGGCCATGATGGGATAGCCTTCCTGCAATTTTGGTGGGATGTGCTTTAACCTGATGGGCCATCTTGGTTAGGATCTTGTGTAGGTAGAAAGGAAGGTTCAGTGGGCTCCTGCTAGTGAAATGGTTCATTAATTTAAAGTGGTATATCATCACCATGTTATACCTTCCTTAACAAGTTCTATAGGCCAATATTGCTTTCAAAAACTGTTGCCACTTATCCCCAAGCCAGGTTGAAAGGATGTTTTTCTTCCATACAACATTCTTGTGCTCAAGCTTCAAGTAAGACCTGAATTCCACATCCTTCATGATGGTGGTTTTGAACCATTTCTCCCCAGTCCTTGGTAACTCTGCTATTTATGCTATTAGGGCTTCATCAACCTGGAACTCTTCTCTGCCTATCAATGCCTTCGATCCATCAAAGGAGAGAGCAAAGGATTCTGCCACTTGCTGGTGGGATCCCTGAATTTTCTCACAGAACCTGTAACAGCGGCATCTTTGAAGAATTGGCATACTCATGGATGTGACTCAAGATATCCAATGTCACCCAATTCTTGTCTGAGGCAAGGTCCTCCTCCTTTCTTCATTTCTGGACCGGTCTTCTTGTACCTGCAAAAATCAAAATTTGAACCCTGGGAAGGAGATTACCATGCTGGATTCAGGGAGGGCTTGGATCAGTGAGGATGCATGTAGGAAAGTGTGGAATGGACTAAGGAAAGGGTGTTGATTTTGAGGGGCTGATAGATGATTGGTACTTGAGAAGGATGACAGTAAACTCTAATGAGAACCATGAGATGACCAGTGCAGTAATCATTTTAACTAGAACTTAATGTTTTGTGGTGATTCAATTGTAGTCACGGGACAGGTGGAGGCTAGCGAGGGTTTGAGTCTTTTATCAATCACTTCAATTTAATAACAACCTCTTCTTTACCAACTCATGATTTTCTGTAGTCACGGTATTTTCGGTGGTTAAATGCTTGATCATGACGCTCCTCATGCTGACAGTGGTTGATTTCGATGGATGTACTAATCGTTTCCCTCTTTTGGAGCTTTCGGCGGTTAAGGTAATCTGGGATCCAATTTTTAAGCTGCCAAAAGCTAGTCTTTTCGGTGGCTAATGAATGTTGAGATATTCACCTAAGCCACCAGAAGCTTCCCTTCAAAAATTTCATTAAAAACATAATCAATGAGCTTTCGGCGGTTAATGTAGTCCCGAGTCCAATTTTCAAGCTGCTAAAACCTTGGATTTTCAGTGGACAATGAACTGTTAAGATGTTTTCCTAAGCCACCGAAAGCTAAATTTTGAATTTTATGAAGAAACAGAGCACAAGGTGTTCCAACTTTATTAGATACACAAAAATATTTCATAGCATGCACTAAAATCTTAATCACTATGCAAAAAAAAAAATATGAGTTTGACCTATTGAAGACTTATTTATTTAGGAGATAACATCTAGCTACTACTCGAGGATGGGAACCCTCCTATGAGGTCCCAAGAACCCCAGACCAAATTCCTTTCCTGAAAAATAAGAATTAAACCTATCTTCTAGTGTTCCATTGGGAATGGAGTTTATTTTGTAAAAAAACAAAAACAACAAAGATAATATTTTACAATAATAAGGCTCTAAAGCCTTAGATGAAATAGAATTTCAAAAATTGCACATTGACTGGGCCATCAAACACCTTCTCGCCTTCTAGATTTTGCAGTTTGAAAGTGTTGTTCTGTTGCACTTCAGCTATCACAAAAGGGCCTATCCACAGAGAATCAAATTTACCATGCTTTCCTTTGTCCTTCCTGATAGAATCCCATTTCAGAACGCAGTCTCCAACCTAAAAACTTTCCACCTTTTCCTTCTTGTCAAAAATACTTCTAATCTTCTTTTGGTGAGATTCTGACTTTTCCACCACCTATTCCCTGACTTGTTGCAACTCAACCAAATCAAGCATCCTCCTTACCATGTCATTTGGTTCATCCTATTCCTCCTGAAATAATTTTGCAACTGGTAGAATCAACAGAATGGGAAAAATAGCCTCAGTGCCATAAACCAAGTTAAAAGGAGAAGTCCCTATGGATTTTTTGTTAGTCACTCTGTCATCCCATAGAGAAAACTTTATCTTAGAATCCCATCTCTTCTAATTATTCTCCAATAGCTTTCTAATGATTCTAACTAGGATTTTATTGGATGACTCGGCAAATCCATTGCCTTGAAGTGTAATGCACCAATTGAATGCCCATTGACTCACACATGTTAACCAATTCCCTGGATTTAAAATATAGTGCATTATCATTCACTAGCCTTACTGGACAGCCAAATCTGATAAATATTTTCTCATATAAAAACTTCACGATGACTTGGTGAGTGGTATTCCTTGTGGGGACTACCTCTATCCACTTGGTGAAATAATCTATGGCTACTAGGATCCACTTGTGCTGACCACTTGATGAAGGAATAATCTCATCTATGAAATCAAGACCCCACTGCTGGAAAGGACCATTCACTACAATAGGTCTAAGGAGCAAAGATCTGAGCTGTTGCTTTCCTATGAATCTTTGGCACTTGTCACAGGCTCTTACAAAGGTACACACATCAGAGAAAAGAACAAGCCAATAGTACCCAGCCCTCAGAATATTGTGGGTTGTGGTCTTCCAGTAATGATGGCCCCCACATGTGCTTATATGAAACTGATGTATGACATGAACTGGATTTTCTTTATCTAAGCATCTTAGCAAAACACCAGAACGATCTTTCCAATACAGCAGCTTATCAATTATACAAAATTTAACATACTTAAGCTTAAGAGCATGTTCTTGATTCAGGCTCAGCCCATGGGGAACTTATAAAATTTACAAGAAATGAATAACACCTAAATACCACTCACATGAAGAAAAGTTCTCAGTCACCTATTGGCTGTCATGCTGCTTCTGAAATGCCTCTGCTTTTGCTTCTACTGTCGCTTATGATACTACCTATGTCTGCAGGTTTGCTGAACTTATACCAATGAAATTCATTCTCAATAGATCATAATTTTCTTCAGCCATGAGCTTAGCTATCCCTTGGCCTTTCATTAGCTTGGTGGGATTTAATTCTATGTTAATTTCAATACGCTTGGAAATACATTTGGATTTCTTTCCATCAATGTCAGGCTAGGTCAAGACATCCTTCACAGTAGCTGAAGGGACATAGGCAACGAACCTTGCACGTAGAATGTAAATCCTGAAGGATTTAAGTGACTTGATGAGAGCATATGCATGTTTCTCAATAGGATCATATTTCAATTTAGCATCCCTCAATGTCTTGCTGAAGAAGGAAATGGGGTGATCAAAGCCTTCATCATCTTTCTGTAACAAAATTGTTGCCACTGTGATATAGGAAGAAAAGGAGAAAATCTAGAAACCCTTGGTGTAGTCTAGACTAATTAGAGTGGGAGCTTCCATGATATCCTTCTTGATGGCTTGAAAAGACTTTCTTTCTTGCTTTGTCCACTTGATTTCAGCTTCCTTCCTTAGCATAGAGGTTATGTGTTTTACCAACTCAGAAAAATTTGGGATAAACCTCCTGACAAAATTTTCCTTACCAAGGACTAATTGAATGTCATTTTTTTACCTAGGTATGGACAACTTCTGGATTGCTTCAACTCGGACAGGATCAATCTTCACACCTTCTACTGAGACTATGTGACCTAGGATTTTGCCCTCCCTGAGAGCAAATTGGGACTTCTTTGGGTTCAAAGATATCCCAAACTATCTACATTTCAAAAACACCTTCCTCAAGAGCTACAAATGTTCTTCATGGTTGTTGGAGTAAATATTGAATTCATCAAGGTATGTGAGAACAAACTTGTCTTTTAATCCAACAAAAGTTATGTCCATGGCTCTCTGAAAGGTGGCTCCAGCATTCATTAGCCCAAATGGAATCTTGGCATACATGAAAGTATCCCAGGGAGTGGTAAATGCAGTTTTCTCTTTATCATCAGGGTGTACAGAAACTTGATTGTAGCCATAGAAACCATCTAGGAATGACATGACACTAGCTCCTGAGACTCTTTGCAACAGATGCTCCATCTTGGGAAAGGGGTAGTTGTCTTTCTTAGAACATTTGTTTAGGTTTCTGAAATCAATGCATAACTATATCTCCCCATTTTTCTTCCTCATTATCATTAAGTTTGCAATCCATTTGGAATATCTTAGTGGGATTATGATTTTTGCATTAGGGAGCTTTTGGATTTCTTTCTCAATCACTGGTAGAAAGAGGGGACCGATAGGTATTAGCTTTTGTTTTAAAGGGATGCTGTCATTTTCTAGGGGAATCCTATGTTGGATAATAGACATGTCATAGGTTTTCAGATCACTGTATTCCAAAGAAAATACATCAGCAAAATCTTTCATAATACTACACAATTTTGACTTCTAATCAGCAGTTAACTCAAAGGAAAAATTTACCAATTTTGGATGACTTTGGCTACCTAGGTTGTGCTCATGGACAATAGGGTCTTTCTCTCTTTTGATAGGTTTAAAGGGGACATCATTATGATCAAAAATATCTTCTAGGGGCACCAGACCCCGAGGTATATAATTGTTAGGCAACTGAACAATATTCTCATTTCCTATTTTATCTCCTGATTTGAGCCTCTAGGATTCTTCCATATTTAGGTTTTCTTGATCAATATGCATATCAAAAAACTCATCTACGACCTATAGGAATTTACTAAGTTCATCATCATTTTCAAAAACTTTCCAAAATTTCACATTATCAGGGAGGGATGGCCTGTACTTGACTTGGATCTCATAGCTCAGATTAGGAGGCAAAGGGGGAATGAACATACTTGCAAAGACAACAAAGGAATCAGCTAGATGGTTCATAGCCCTAGGCATATATGAGAGTTCAAAAAACATGAAATACTCCCTGAGTTTCCATACCTCATCTCTGCATTCCTTCAGCCTGACATTCTTTGCTTGAAAAGTATTGTTCACCTACTGTATGATGATATATGCATCTCCAAATATCTTCAGACACATGATTTCCATTTCATTGGAAGCCTTCACTCCCAACATCAACACCTCATATTCTACTATGTTGTTAGTAGTCTTGAAATCAAGCTTATAAGACAAATGTATAGTCTCCTTTGAAGGAGAAATCAGGACTATACCTGCACCTGCTGAGGCTTGAGAGTTGGCCCCATCAAAAAACATGCTCCAAACAGAGGTGGTTACTTCCTCAGGTGGCTGATAGGTAGGCTTTGTAATCTGCATGGATGTTGGCTGAGAATCATCTATCTGCAGGATGCATGCCCCAAATTCTATGTCTACTGCATAGATGGGATGATTTATAGAGTTTTTGGCATTAATGATGATGTAAGTGAACTGGTTCTCTCTGTAGAGTCTCTTGGTCTCCCCTCCAAACATTAGGATTGTAGCATATGTAAGGCCCATATAAAGGGTACCACCCATCCTTTTACTCCATGAGCGAGACAAAAGGAGGAAAAACTTAGGTGGGATGTCAGCCACTACTATGTCCATCACTATGCTTTTTGAAGGTAGCTAGGAGAGGTTTATGACAAGGTATTTGATGAGGCCCAGGAATTTGACCTTCCTAGAGTCAAAAGAGAATAGATCATGGTAGGTTTTTGTGATGTTGAGGCCAAGCTCATCCATCACTGCTTTTGGCACTAGGTTATGGGATGCTCCTGAGTCAAGCAAACAATTGTGGAGGATCTTATCATGGATGTTCAAATATATGTAGAAAGTTGGGCAAGACTCATCCAGCTCTTCAATCATAGGACCTAGTATTATTGTGGGCTTATCATCTTGCAAGTTCACAAAGTCAGCATATATGGGTGTCCTTGGATGAAGAGATTTCAGTATGGATGACTTGAAGGCATCATTCTTCATAAGCTCTATCAAGGAAAAAGGGATTTTTAACTTCTAAATTTCTGACTCAAGATTGAAAGAATAGGATAATTTGTCATAAGTTCTTACCTCTTGTGGTGTGGCTTTGAGATGAATAGGATCATGGGATGATGGTTGTAATGGCCTTTGCTACTGGTTTGGAGGAGCGGCCATCTTCTTTGCATAAGCTACAATCATTTTAGCAGGAGGATCAAACTTTTTAGCAAGAGGAGCAGGTTGCTTTGTAGGGGCAAGAGTCTTCTTCACAGGAGCAACAATTCTGGATCTCAAATTATAACATTCTTGATAATCTTCCTAGTATAAGGATTCTTCCATGATGTGCTCATTCATGAGGGCTTCCTCATAGTCTACTTGTGTCATGAAAGAGAGGTCTACTTCATCTTCCATACAGTTGATATTGTCTTTTGCCTCCCATTCTTCCTAAGTAAACTCGTGTTCTTCTTCTAGCACAGCATTCTGGAAAGGAGATCTGATTCTTTGATCCTCATCTTGATTCCTATCCCTTTGAAGGATTTGAGCTGGTGGGTTATTTATTCTGCAAGGGACAAAATTAGGGTTTCTGGGATCAAAATCATTTGGCCCTCTACCTCTCACAGGTATTTTCCCTCGGTCTTTAATTCTACACATTTCAGCTATCAAACTATCCAACATTTTGGCCATTTTCTCCATTTTATTCTCTGATGAAGAAGCCCCTAGAGGATCTGAGGGTTGCTTCTTCTTGTGCATTTTTCCCTTAACCTTTTCAGATGCAACGATATTGGACTCAACTTCAAGAGTAGCATCTTGCATGAGTGACAGAGAATATGATCTTCTTTCTTTGAGAAGAAGACAGAACTCAAAATCAAAGGCATTGGCATAAGTGATTTTGGCTGAAGTGTCAGTTGGCTTAATCTCAGCAGGGATATTACTGAACATTTTGTTAAATCTTTTGGTCAAGTTGGAAACAGACTCACCATTCTCTCTCCTTAGATTGCTAAATTCAGTGATATAGTAAAGGTGGTCTCTTCTTTCTCCCCAATGCTTCAAAAATATGTCATCTAGGACTTCAATTCCTGTTATTGATCCAGCAGGAAATGCTTTGAACCATTTGCTAGCCTGACCATATAGACTTTGCACAAAAACCCTAGTCCACAAATCCTCTTGTTCAATGTTTATGTTCTCAGCATAGTTGTATAATGCCTCTAAGTGTTCCTCAGCTGTGAAATTTCCCTCCCCAGTAAACTTAGGCATGTATTTTAGATAATCTCCAGTAGGCATAGCAGAGAGGGGGTTAGGAAAATTTAGAGCGGCATATATGGCAACAAGGATTCTTTCCATTTTGGTAAGAGGGGAAGCCATATTGGATGTGGGTATGGAAAGGGCAGAAGGAGATACTTCTGGTGTGGGTAGTAGCTGAGAAGGTATTTGTGGTATATTTATCTCAGTGGATTTTCTAGGGATTTGATCTACACAAGCATCAGTGCTTGAAGACTCCTCAACCCTAAAATTTTCTAATTCACTTCTAAATTTTTGAGAATTATATGTTTCAGCAGAAGAAGATTGAAATGGAGGTCTATTTGATATAACAGTAGAAATATCTCTCGAAATACCTGATGTAGCTCCCCTTGCAACTCTAGAGGTCTTCCTTAGTGAAGCACTTTCTCTTCTTAAAATCTCTTTCAGATCTGAAATAGATGTTACTGGTGGCTCCTGAGGGTTTTCTCTGGAACTTGGTCTTCTTGAAGTCACCATAATCCAATATAGTTTCCATATATATTATTACAACCAAAATAGCGTCTAGACTTTTCCCATCATCAAAGTAGGATCTATGTCGTCCCCCAAGGAAGAAGAGATTCAATCTCCTCTCCCTGGCAATGACAACAATTTGTTATCGATCTAGGAAACTCCTATAGGTTGCAGCTCGAGGATTCCCGATAATGTCAATATTTTTAAAATGGTTTACTAAATGGATCAAGTCAGATGATCTATAAGACCTCACTCACTCAAGACATGCATAAAAATCAATAAAAAAGATAAGGCTTCTAACTATCAATGTTCAGAGGGTTGATAATGGTAGATTTTAAACATTAAGCTAGCATATCATTAGGATCTTTAACTGAGAGAACAAAAAGCACATCAATCAAAAAAAAGAGACAATGAACACAGTGTTTTTCCTCAAGGAAACCATAAATGGAGAAAACCCTGCAACTTCCTCATAGATAGAATCAGCACCAAAGTGAAACCCAAAAACAGTAAGACAATCTCCTGACAGCAGTAAGCTCTTTCCTCTTGCCCCAGTGTCTTTCTCTTCCTCAACTATGCACTACAACTGAGTGTGTATGAGATGTGTGATAAATAGAGAGGTCACCTCTCTATTTATACTAATTCCCAACATGACTAAAACCCTACTAGGGTCGAACTCACTAGGAGAGTCTAATAACCCTAGTGCCCCGAAACTGCGGGGACTTTAACCCTTAGACAATAGGAGGGTTACTCACAATGAGTTGACATGGCTTGTTTACATTATATATCCTCCCGATAGGAACATCGGGTCATGACATGACATAAGAACATCCTAGAATAAACATCAGGTTACAATAGATAAGAAATACAAGTAAATACATAACGAAGTTACAATTACATCAACACTCCCTCTTAACTAGGAAGGTATTATCTCGACACAATTTTCATCACTGGTCTTCTTCTATGGATCTTCTCGTCGTCTGCATATTCAAGTCATATTCGTCTTCAATTCTTTGTTGTCTTCATGTCATATTCATCTCTGGATCTGGATCATCACTCGATCTGGATCATCATCACTGGATCTGGATCATCACTCGATCCAAATCATATCTGGAGAATCGTCTCTGGATCTAGATCATCCCTTGATCTGGATCATCTCTATTGGATTATCAATACTGAATCTTCATAGGTGCTATCTCATGATTCTTCTCATCACAGGAAGTTATACATAACCAGCCCTTTTTCATGTTGGATGTAGGACTAGCCACCATGTAGCTCTTCCTCAGCGCTTATATCTTACACTTAAGTCAGAATGGCCCACCTAGCACTTACATCTGATCATGTAGGAACTAATCCTATAATCATATCATAAAGGAAATGCCCAGCACTCACATCTGACCATGTGGTAACATAGCCCGCAACCGTGTCGGAAAGGCCCATCACTTACATCTGATCAACCAATGATCAAAGAAAGGCCCATCACTTACACTTGGCCATGCGAGGAACCAATCCTCCATGACAAAAGGCTCCTGCACTTACATCTGATCAACCAATGATTGAATAAAGGCACTGCACTTACATCTAATCAACCAATGATCGAAGAAAGGCACAACACTTATATCTGATCAACCAATGATCGAAGAAAGGCTCTGCACTTACATTCGACACATACGAGGAACCAATCCAACAAGTATGTTAGAAAATGCATGCACTCACATCTGATCCTGTAAGAACCAATCCTATAGTCATATCAGAATGGCCCCTAGTCCTAGAATGAGCTACATGACAACTGACCAGGTGCCTCCATTCTCCAAGAGAATGGCAGTTTCCCTTACATCTTTCCTACTTGAAAGAATGGCCAGCACTCATATTTGACATGGAAGGAACAAATCCTTTCACCATGATGGAATCGCTCAGCCCTTATATCTGACCTACTCATCAGAATGGCTATGGATCTTAGCACTCATATCTGACATGGAAGGAACCAATCCTCTCACCATGATAGAATGGCTCGGTCCTTACATCTGACCATGGAAGGAACTAATCCTCTCACCATGTCAGAATGGCTATGGGTTTCATCACTTTCCCTTGGAGGAAACCTCAATCTCGAGAAAACCAAAATTCTCCTTGAAGTACTCGAACTCCACCCTGGCCAATGGCTTCATGAATACATCAGCTATCTATTCCTCTATCGCAACATACTGGAGCTTCATTGCTCCCTTCTACACCATATCCTTGATATAGTGATACTTGATCTTGATATGCTTCGACTTGTCATGGAACACTAGATTCTCTGAAAACTTCACGCAACTCTGGTTGTCACAATGTATACAAGTAGCATCCATCTGGAGATCAACAAAATTAGATAGTAGCTTCCATGGATATACTACCTCACAACTAGCTAAACAAGCTGCGACATACTCTGCTTCAGTTGTACTTAGTGACACACAAGATCACTTCCTGCTAAACCAAGAGATCACACCTGATCCATACTAAAGAAACAACCTGAAGTGATTTTCCTATCGATGGCACTGCCTGCCCAATCTGAATCAACATAACCCTCCAGGTTAATCTTCTGATTCTCCGCTTACTTGAGCCCATAATCAATTGTACCCCTTAGGTACCTCAGAATGTGCTTTGTAGCAATCAAGTGAACATGTCTCAGATCTGTCAAGAACTGACTCAAGGTGTTCGCAGCAAAGCAAATGTCTAGTCTTGTGTTTTTTAGATACATCAAGGACCCAATCGTCTGATGATACATCATGGCATCAACCGTCTTAGATGAAGCATCACTCAATAGCTTCAAGTTCAATGCCATAGGTGTGGCCATAGCCTTGCAGTCCATCATACCAAACCTCTTCAAGATCTCTACTACATACTTCCCTTGTCCGAGGGAGATTCCATCCGCATTCTGCCACACCTCCATACCTAGAAAATAATGCATCATACCCAACTCCTTCATTTCGAACTCGGTAGAAATATTTCTCTTTGTATCATCAATCAACCCATCCATACCTGTTACAAACAGAACATCTACATATAGTAGAAGCATCATGGGGTTTCCATCTTCAACCTTATAGTAAAGGTTGGAATCTGCTTTACTCTTGGTAAAGCCCAAACTGGATAGAAAGCTGTCAATTTTGCCATACCATGTCCTGGGTGCCTGTTTCAAACCATACAGGTCTTTCTTCAATTTGCACACATGAGACTCCCTGTCATGTGTCTCAAAACTGAGTGGTTGTTCTACATACGCTTCCTCTTCCACCACACCATTCAATAAATAAGTCTTGACATCCATTTGGTGTATCTTCCATTTCATTACTGCATCCAAATCAAGTACTGTTCTAATGGAAGTGTATCTAGCCACAGGAGCAAAGGTTTCTTCATAATCTATTCCTTCCTTCTGTGAGAAGCCACGAGCCACAAATATTGCCTTATATTGTTCAATGCTACCATCTGCAACATGCTTGATCTTGTAGATCCATTTGGAAGTTACAACTGACTTCCCTTCTGTTCTTGGGACAACATCCCAAACATCATTCTTCATGATCGATTGATACTCTTTGATCATAGCATCCTTCCATTCATTTTGTTCTGCTGCTTCTTCATAGTTGGAAGGTTCTTTATTGATAACATCACATAGTAAAGCTACATATCTAAAACAAGATCTGGTTCTCTTTCTTTCTCTGTGATTCTCTTCTAGAGCCCCATATCTTTCTGCAACTTAGATAATTTCTCGTACCCAAGTAGGTTTCCTCTTGTGAGGATTCTTCTCCTGAGGTGGATCTACAGGTCTTTGTGGTTCTTCAAATTCTTGATCTTCTTCTTGAATTTCTTCATTCATTGTTGTATCCTGAATTCTGGGTGCTTCTGCTTCTTCAGTATCTTCAGCAGGTCTCTTCTTGGATTTTTTTGTAAGCTGTGTCTTCATCAAATGTTACATCCCTACTGATGTCGATCTTCTTGTATCTTGGGAAGTATATTCTGTAAGCCTTCGAGCTTTCAGAGTATCCCACAAATATACGCTTATTTCCTAAAGGATCTAGTTTTGTTCTCTTTTATTTTGGTATGTGTATGTACACTAGACAGCTGAACATTCTGAGATGGTTGACTTCTAGTTTCTTGCCAGAGAAGACTTCTTCAAGAGTCTTGTTCTCAAGTACTCTGTGTGGAGTACGGTTCTGTACATACACCGTTGTTCTGGCTGCTTCTACCCATAGATGCATAGGAAGATCTTGATCATGAAGCATTGATCTTGCAGCTTCCATGATGGTTCTATTCTTCCTTTATACAACCCCATTCTGTTGTGGATTGTAATTATTGGAAAACTCCCTCTTAATCCCTTATTCTTTGCATAAGTCTTTGAATTCATTTGATGTGAATTATCCACCATTATCTGATCGAAAGGTCTTGGTCTTCTTTTATGTGTGATTATCGATCAAGGATTTGAATTCCTTGAACTTGCTAAAAACTTCATCTTTGTTCTTCATGAAGTAAATCCATGTCTTCCTAGAAAATTCATCAATGAAAGAAACATAGTATACATACCCGCTTAGTGAGCTTGATGACATTGGTCCGTATACATCGGAGTGGATGATTTCCAAGATTCCTTTTGCCTTGCTCTCGCTAGTTGGAAATTTCTTCTTTGTATTTTTTCCTTTCGCACATCCTTTGTAGACCCCTTCATGTTTTGCTTGAATTTCTGGAGGACCTTCAACAGCTTTTCTTGCAAGTGGTAGTGCTCTGTAATGCACATGTGCAAGCCTTCTGTGCCAAAGTTCATTTGGCTCTACTGTGTCATGGACCATAGCTTGTTCTAGATGGCCCTTCAGCTTGTATAAGTATCCTTCTTGTTCTTCAATCACTATTGCATCAGCAATAGTCTTTCCTCTTGGACACATGATGACTTGGCCATCTACAAATGCAACCCTCATATATTTTGCATCCGATGCTGATATGGATAGAATATTCTTCTTCAATCCTAGTACAAACAAGACATATTTCATTTTTATATATTTTTCGGAGTCTAGCTTGTAGGAGGATTCACCACTACCTTTTATGGGATATTGGTAGTCATCCCCAAGCTTCACCTTATGGGGTGAATTATGTTCGGATAGTTTCTCAAATGATTCCTTGAAACCTATCATGTGCTTGGAAGCCCCACTGTCAATAAGCCAATCTTTGCTTCCATGAGTGATAGTTCCCATGAGAGCGGAGATCAGAACATATTCATCTTCACTTGAAGAGTCTTCACTTTCTTGTTTTACTCTCTTCCTGGGAGGATCATCATCCTCGGCAGTGTGAGCATGATGTCTTCTTTTGGAGTTCTTCTTCTTCTTGGATCCATTCTTATTCTTGGGACAGTTTTTAGCAAAGTGTCCTATTTCAGCACATGTATAACATCTAATTCTGGATGGATCCCTTCTCATAAAGTTATTTTTCTGATGAGAATGCTTACCTTGGTGATGATGATTTTCCCTTCTTCCTTTCTTGGAGTGTACTGTGAGAGATTGATCTTCACTTCCCATCTTTTCTTCTCGAGCGGCTATCTGAGCTTCTTCTTGAGAGCATTCTTCCCACAGTCTACTGAACTTGACCAACTTCTTTCTAGCATAGATTCCTTGGATGAAAAAATCCCATGACCTAGGGAGGACATTCAATGTTGTCATCACAATTTCTACATTCTCCACTTCTTCATCTATAGCTTCTAGTTGTTCTTTGATCTAGGAGACCCTTGTAAAGTATGACTGGATGGTCTCCTCATTCTAGATCTTGTCATTCTTCAACAAGTTCCTTAGAGTCATCTTCCGATTGATGTTCTTCCCTTCAAACAATTTGGTTAGGGCATCAAAAATGGTTTTAGGTGTCTTGAGGGAGGACACCTGTGGAATGAGCTGATCCTTGATAGAATCAACAATGATCCTCTTTTCCATAACCAACTTCTTCTTATGTAAGGCCTTGGCCTCATCTCCCTCTGGAACTGGAACCTCCTCCTGGATATAGGAGTCCAACTCATTTTCTTCTAGGACCAAGGAGATCCTATACTTCTAGGCTTGGAAGTTATCATCTCCCTCAATATTTTCATCAATCTTGGTATGATGAGACATCTTAACTAAGAACCTCAAATGGAAATACAAAAGATTTAGATCTTACCAGGTCAATATGTCGGATCTAGATTTGAAGCTAAAATCTTGCAGTACTGGTTCAGTAGAAGATTAGCATTTTGATTTTCCATAGTTTTATCCAACCAAATGCTTTGAATTTGATCCCTAACTTTGATTTTGGGGAGAATATCAATCTAGGCTTGGGCTCACTTAAAAATTCCACTTCTGTGAAAATCCCTAATTTTCAGTAGCAATGTCGAGTCCAAAACTGAAAAACTTCAGAATTGGATTGTGCTTCGACAGAAAGATGTGCCCTAGGGAGGAGAGTCATTACACCCTACTTTTGCTGAAAATATATGGAGAGAGATACACAAAATAGGAATCCCTAGTTCCCACAGTTGCACAGTTTCTTCTTCTCAAGTTAGCTCTGATACCATGTTAGATTTTAAACATTAAGCTAGCATACCATTAGGATCTTTAACTGAGAGAACAACAAGCACAGCAATCAAACACAAGAGACAATGAACACATTGTTTTTCCTCAGGGAAACCATAAATGGTTAAAACCCCACAACTTCCTCAACGATAGAATCAGCACCAAAGTGAAACCCAAAAGCAGTAAGACAATCTCCCGACAGCAGTAAGCTCTTTCCTCTTGCCCCGGTGTCTTTCTCTTCCTAAGCTATGCGCTACAACTGAGTGTGTATGAGATGTGTGATAAATAGAGAGGTCACCTCTCTATTTATACTAATTCCCAACATGACTAAAACCCTACTAGGGTCGACCTCACTAGGAGAGTCTAATAACCCTAGTGCCCCAAAACTGCGCGAAATTTAACCCTTAGATAATAGGAGGGTTACCCATAACGGCTTGACATGACTTGTTTACATTATAGATCCTCCCGATAGGAACAACAGGTCATGACATGACACAAGAACATCCTAGAATAAACATCAGGTTACAATAGATAAGAAATACAAATGAATACATTCCGAAGTTACAATTACATCAATAGATAATAAGGTGAATAAATGAAGTACTCACTATGCTGGCAGATTCATATATAAATCTATCACATATGAATGGATAATCATAACAAGTAAAGATACTTACAATTCAACTCATCAACATAGAGATAGGATGACAACTATCTGGTATTAGACAAAAAGAATAGACCTGAATCAGACATCCAAGCACAAGCACAGAACATAAAAGAGATGGAACCTGAACATATAACGGAAAAATAGCTTATATTAAATGGTGAATAACATGAGAATCTTGATAAAAATAAGGGTCTAAAAGTCTCTGAAGTCGAACCCTTGCTTGAACATTAGTCACAGGCTTTATAGCCTTTACAAAATTTATTTCAGATCCTGAAAAGTTGGATCGAATTTACTAAAAATAGATAACATAATTGTTTTTGTAAACATTAGGTCAAAAAACCCTAGCTTAAGTGCTAATATAACTAAATCCAACACGTTGTCGCTCTTTGAACTTTTTATTAACTGTAGTGATAAATGAAGTAGAACTAGGACCTACTATATGGCAGAGAAGTCACAGTTTGTCAAAGTAGGTAGGGTTTGTGACCCACTTCACCTTGCTGGCACCTTCAAAACTGGAACAAACCCAAGCCACTGGTGCCTTTAATTAATTTTCAACTTCATAACTTATCCATGAGGTGTTTGGATCATCCAAAGTTGGTTCTATGTGGAAGCATGCCTTTCTGCACTGTTCTGCGCTTTCAGTGGCTAAGAAAGCAAAATTTTGGGTCTGTAAGCTGCCGAAAGCTCATGTTTCGGTGGCTAATGAACAACTTATGCATTCACCTAAGCCACCAAAAGCTCTGTTTCTTCAAAATTTTATCAACCTTTTAATCATGCTTTTACAGCTTCAATTCTGATCTTCTAGTACTTCTACAACCTACATAGGGTTGGGAATATCAGTAGCATCATAGGCTGCCTCCGAATCCTGAAGGCTTATTGCTTCCTATGCTAGGGTTTCCAACACAAGGTAAGCTTGAGAGTTAGGGTTTGAATCCTTCGTCTACAAACTCGGCAGGCTGGTCATCCTGTAGAGCCTGGAGTTTTCCTTCATTAATCTCATATTTCTTTTTTCCAGTAGGATATACATCTCTCATTTCTAGAAGAGAATCATGCAATTCATAATTTATCTTGGTTAATCTTGCATTAGTTCTTTTGATTTCTCTCTCTAAGACCTCTAGTTCATATACTTGCCCTAATAGCTTGTTGATACTCGAGGACCTAGGTTTGATAGAGGAAGCCTCTGCTATTGGTTCATCTTGACCCTCCCTTGGTGTAGGTGAGGGAAACTCCTCATGCTCTGCTGCAACCTGCTTTGTTAGGTCAACTTCCTATTCCTCTTCATCTTCAGATTTTGAGTAAGGTAGGTTGACTATATTTTTACCTTGTTCTGGAGTCTCCTCCTCCTTTCCACTGAAATCCATATTTATCTTGGATTTGTTGGTCGTAGAAGTTGGAGAGGCCTGATCTACTGTCACTAGAGAGATGGCCCTCCTCTTCCTCTTACCACTACTGGGAGTGGTGGACTTATTTGAAGGAGAATTCCCTTTGTCTTCTGGCTGCAATCCTATCTCAAAATCATTCCAAAATAGGAAGTATGTCCATGCTATGTTTATTCTTTGCAGTAGTTCTAGGACAATGAGCTTTATCAGGCCATGATGGGATATTCTTCCTGCAATTTTGGTGGGCTGGGCTTTAACCTGATGGGCCATCTTGGTTAGGCTCTTGTGTAGGTAGAAAGGAAGGTTCAGTGGTCTCCTGCCAGTGAAATGGTTCATTAATTTAAAGTGGTTTATCATCACCCTATTATACCTACCTTCATAAGATATATAGACCAGGATTGCTTTCAACAACTGCTGCCACTTCTCCTCAAGCCAGGTTGAAGGGATGATTTTCTTCCATGCAACATTCTTGTGCTCAAGATTCAAGTAAGACCTGAATTCCACATCCTTTGTGATGGTGGTTTTGAACCAATTCTCCCCAGTCCTTGGTAACTTTGCTACTTCTGCTATTAGGGCTTCATCAACCTGGAACTCCTCTCTACCTATCAATGCCTTCGATACATCAAAGGAGAGAGCAAATGCTTCTACCACTTGCTGGTGGGATCCATGAATTTTCTCACAGAACCTATAACAGCATGCATCTTTGAAGAATTGGCATACTTCTAGATGTGACTCGAATAGCCAATGTCACCCAATTCCTCTATGAGGGAAGGTCCTCCTCTTTTCTTCATTTTTGGAATGCTTTCTTGTACGTACAAAAATAAAAATTCGAACCGTGGGAAGGAGATTACTGTGCTGGATTTAGGGAAGGCTTAGATCAGTGAGGATGCATGTAGGAAAATGTTGAATGTATTGAGGAAATGGTGCTGATTTTTAGGGGTTGATCAGCAATTGGTACTTGAGCAGGATGACAATAAACTATGATGAGAACCACAAGATGGCCAGTGCAGTAATCATTTTAACTGGAACTTAATGTTTTGTGCTGATTCGATTGCAATCACAGGACAGGTGGAGGGTAGCGAGGGTTTGGGTCTTTTATTAGCCACTTCGGTTTAATAACAACCTCTTATTTACCAACTCGTGATTTTCTATAGTCCCAGTATTTTCAGTGGTTAAGCGCTTGATCGTGATGCTCCTCATGCTAACGATGGTTGATTTCGATGGATGCGCTATCCATTTTCCTCTTTTGGAGCTTTCAGCGATTAAGGTAATATGGGATCCAATTTTTAAGCTGCCAATAGCTGGGATTTCCGGTGGCTAATGAATGTTGAGATATTCGCCTAAGCCACCGGAAGCTGCCCTTCAAAATTTTCATTAAAAATGTAATCAATGAGATTTCAGTTGTTAATGTAGTCCTCAGTCCAATTTTCAAGCTACCGAAAGCTGGGCTTTTCGGTGGCTAATAAACCGTTGAGACGTTCACCTAAGCCATCGAAAGCTAAATTTTGAATTTTATGAAGAAACAGAGCACAAGGCGTTCCAAATTTATTAGATACACACAAATATTTCATAACATGCACTGAAATCTTGTTCACTATACAAAAAATAAATTTTCTTAGTTTGACCTATTGAAGAAAAATTTATTTAGGAGATAACACACCTCCCTCTGCAATGTCATTTACAAAATCATCTCCAAAGTGGTGGCCAACAGGATGAAACCCCTTCTCCCTATCCTTATTTCACCTGAACAATCTAGCTACGTTGAAGGTCACCAAATCTTAGATGGCATCATCCTTTCTCATGAAGCAGTCCACTCTGTCAAAACCACCAAAACCCCAAGCATGATCCTCAAACTGGATCTCTCCAAGGCCTTTGACAAACTTAGCTGGTTCTTCATTGAAAAAAATGCTTTTAGCCTTTGTCTTCTGTAAGGAGTGGGTTCAATGGATCCTTTCCATCATCTCCTCAACCTTCTTCTTAATCTTAGTCAATGGCTCTCCCTCCACCACCTTTTCCCCCTCACGAGGTATACATCAGGGAGACCATCTTTCCCCTTTCCTCTTCATCGTCATGCTTGAAGGGTTAGGGATAATGATTCAATCGACTATAGTAACATGCACCATGCAAGGTTTATCGCTCCATACTGCCCCCCCCCCCCCNTTGTGGAAGACAATCTCCTCTTTGGTCACTCTTCAGTTTAAGAATCCCGTACCATTCACTCCCTACTCAACACATTTGAAGAATCCTCAGGCACCACTTTAAACCTTGAAAATTCTCAAATTTTCTTTTTTAATACTGGGGCTACCGCTCATAGAAACATAACCTGAATCCTCTGCTTCTTTGTGTCTTACCTGCCTTCAAAATACCTGGGTGCCCCTCTGTTTGACTCAACCATCAAACACACCTCATGGAAAGAGATTCTGAACAAACTCGAAAACCATTTAACATCTTGGACCTTCCGCTCCCTCAATCTCCCTAGTCATATCGTCCTTCTCAAGTCCACTCTGCAATAGATGCCACTATACCTTTTTTCAGTTTTGGCGACCCCAAAATGGGTCTTGAAAGATATTAAATCTAGGCAATAGTCATTCCTCTAGGGCTGCAATAACAATAATAGTCGGTTGGCCCTGTTCAACTGGAAAAATCTATGTCAAAAACAAATATGGGGGCCTTAGTATCAGAGATCCTGAGCTAAATGGCCAAGCACTCTCTACAAAAAATTGTTGGAACTAGATTTCTAAAAATAACTCCCCTTGGACCAAGCTATGGAACAACAAGTATGCCTCGAAGTATCACCTACATTCCCTCATCAAATTTGGCGAAGACATTCCGGGCTCCCATAGTTGGAAGGAAACCACAAAGACATGATGCTTATTCAACAACATAGTTTTTGGGAAATAAAAGATGGGGATAAATCCCTCTTCTGGTGTGACTCTTGGAAACAGTTACCAAGTATTAAAAGTCTCATTCCTGACCCCAACATTCAGACTTATATTCAACTCAATGAGCACCTCAAATTTGATGAGTGTTGGAACCCCTCACATGATGGTTTTCATAAATGGAAAGATCCCTCCACCTGGCACATGGCTCCCAACAAGGAACTAGTGGAAAAAATTTGGCCCTAAATAGTTAGTCATTGCCTCAATCAAATTCAACGTTCGGATGTCATCATATGGGGTCATAGACCGTCTTAAACTTTCTCAGTCAAAGAAGCTTATGATATCATCTCTTATTAGTTGGATGGCCAGGCCACTACTATTTGGAATCATATTTAGAAAGCCCCTATTTGGCCCAAAGTCTCTCATTTTCTATGGCTAATAATGCATCATCATATACTCACATGGAAAAACCTGGCTAGAAAATGGTTCCAAGGCCCCTCTAGATGATTTCTATGCTACTAACAACAGGAAACTATTAACCACCTCCTAGATTCCTGCCCCTTTACCAACTCACTGTGGGACACCATCGCTGAATATTTTCTGCGTTCCAATAGATTCAAAGGCAATGCTAGAGACTCTCTTCAACTGTGGATTGATTCACCTTTTGAAATCAAAAACCTCAATCAACTATGGACCCTTACTCCGAGGTTTGTGTTTTGGAGCACCTGGAAAGAATGCAACAACGGAATTTTTAAAAACACCGAGAATGGTGAAATCCCTTTGGGATCCAATAAAAATAAATCTTCAAGAAACTATCCACTCCAAAGGATGGAAGGTCGCTGACCTCCCCACTTCTTAGAGTGAAAATTATATCTTGGTGGACTCAAGTTTCAACTACACTATCGTCCCTCCTTCCCTGACTACCCCCAATATACGCATAGAAATCCCCTTGCACTGGGAACCCCCCCAATGAGATCTCCCACTCAAAATTTGAGTAAAAACACAAGGATATATGTCGAAAACATGAACACAAAAAGTAGTTTTTTTCATTCTTCCTCCAAAATTAATACCTATTATTTTATTATTTTAACTATTTTTTATTATTTTCCTTAGGAGGCCCATTTTAGACCTCAAATTTCCTCTAATGGCAATCTGCATGAACTTGGCGCGTCCATCACCTCCGCCAACCCACCCTCTCGAAGCTCTTCTCGCATGGGGGAATTTCGGCATGTAATTTCTGCACCTGCGATGTAGGGTGGTGACACCCTGTACTCCTCCCAAGATTTTATGGCGATGCAGAGAAATTCAATGTGAGATGGTACAGGGTCTGGTCATGCGGGGGATATCTTCGACATGGATAATTGCTCCACTATTGTTGCTAGGTTTGTCTCTTCTCTGTGTCAATTTGGGTCTACTACGATTTTGAAATTTTGGTCTCAGCCCCAAGGTGGTGTCCTAGTAATTCACAGGTCTACCAGGCTACATCTCAGTTCTCTACGTGCAGGATCAAGCAACCACCCTGCTCTCCTTCTCCTTCTACCGAGATTCTGTATGATAATTATGTCCAGGAAAAGGGGGATTCCCCATCGTGGTAACTCAGGTAGGGGTAAGGCTCAGCGCGAGCGCAACCAGCAAGTTACAGATGGGTATGAAAATCAAATCTCTCTGTCGATCCACGTCCTTATCGAAGATTGGGAGGGGAGGGTCCTCAACCAGCGGCTTGCTTCTAGGCAGGTAGGAAGCAAGGTGAACCATTATTGGATGGTCAAAAATATGTTGTGCAATCTTGTGGAGGACATGTTAAGAAACTAGTTGGATGCCCAAGATACTGTTCTAGCAATGAAATCCAAAATGGCAGAAATGGACACCCAACTTACAGATATGGACAACACTTTTGCTTGGAAATGCATGGTTGGTAATGCCGGGCATGTCGGTATTGGGGGTGGTGGAATTGGGAGTGATACAGGGGGAATATCACTGGACTCCAACATGATTCCAACTCCACAAGCACCACCTTTCCCCATCCCTTCAACTGTGGATCCTTTGTTAAAACATCTGAAGAACATGGACATCCAGAAGTTGGTTCAGCAACATCATCAGCCTCAACCTACTCCAGAGGTGGCCACCAAAATGTCTATCCCTTCACAGGAGGAAGGATGGGGATGCCCCATCATTAAGGAGAACCCCCCATCTTAAAGCATGCTCAAATATTCCAAATAAATGAATTATCATTTCAGTTTTTTATGTCATTACTGTTTAGTTTGGTTATGTCTTGGTATTCTTTTGAAAACAAACCATGCAACTATGTCTATATCTATGTCGGAAATGATGTCCAAAATTGGGTATTTTTCTAGTATTACC
The DNA here is from genome assembly GCA_001517045.1 of Pseudotsuga menziesii. NCBI lineage: Eukaryota > Viridiplantae > Streptophyta > Pinopsida > Pinales > Pinaceae > Pseudotsuga > Pseudotsuga menziesii. The sequence continues at coordinate 237,805 of LPNX010232051.1, forward strand.
ATTTTGAACAATTACAACTCCATTTTTCTCAGATGGCCCTCCATTTTTAGAGGCTTGGGTGGTGGCTTCACCACCTGAGACCTCCTCTAGTCAGGTTTTAATTTGTATATTTTATTTTTAGAATTTAATAGAACTGTGCAACTTTACAAAAAAATTTAAAAAATAAATAAATAATATGATGATGATCATAATTAATCTTGGTAGCTTTCATGAAATTCATATCCTACAACATGCCTTCAACCACTGGGAGGGAAGCCTTGTTTTTTACGATAAAGGGACCTACCTTCAAAGGAAACCTAATTTCAAAATCCTTTATGAAGCTAAGAAAGTGCTCATTTTCTACAATAACATTTTGTCTGATGAATTCCAAAGAAAAAAACCTAGGTGTCAAAAATGCAGGAAGAATATATGGCTCATGAACAAAACCATAGACTTTGGTAATTGTATCTTCCCTCAGCAAAAAATAATCTCCAACTCTTTTATCTAGGGTGAACTGCAACATTTCTTCCATCTCAGGAAAAACTCTAGGAAACCTGTTCTTGAACATTACTTTGTACAATTATGCCATTATAAGATTCATATAGTTGAAGGTATTATTCCCGATTTCAGAAGTAAATAATATCTCTTGTTACTGCAAGTTTTCCTCATTGAAAAATAAAAACATCCTGACCAACTAAGACTGGAACCTGAAATGTCTTGATGTGTGGAAATTCACCAATTGAGAATGAATATTCTCAGCTAGGAGGAACTCATCAAATTTAAGGCAAGGTAAATGAATAGACTATGACTCAAACTGATACATGCTCAACTTAAACAGCTGACTCGAGAGGACTTCTGGGAAAAAATTATCAGTATCTAGCCCTAAAAACTAACTTAACAAGGAAATGACCTATTGAGTTTCTTCATTGAACAAGTTAAAATCAATGGGAAAAGGTTCAGTCGCAACAGAAGTATCATGATTAAGGATTTTGGAGTAAATATATATATATATATATTCGTTAGTATCATGTCTAAATTGCTCAATTAAATTCTCTTCAGCGAAATATTCTAGGTTTTGAGTAAAAAATTGGGTTCATTCCAGTGAGTCTCTGACAACTAAGCCATTAACAGAGCAAAGGATTCTGGACCTATTTGAATCCATTATAACATGTTCATACTAGGAATAGTTGAGTGCACACCACGATACAAAATACAAGAAAATGAGGGTTTGGTCTATACAAAATGTCGAAAATGAGACCTATGGACAACGTGCAGGTCAATTCCTTGCTCCTTTAATGTTTTTAGCCTATTTTTTAGTTCATGGACAGGACCAAAGGAAAAAATAGTGTAAAAAATGTCACCATACCTATCTTCAAAATTTCTTCCAACTTGTTGAATTCATGGACTTGTGTTTCAATCTCCCTTTCACCTTCTATTCTAAAAACAATGTGGCCGGTTAGCTACGTGGCCTACCTAACAAATGATAGCTGGAAAGGTCTGTCTGAATCAAATTCCATAGGATGTAGGAACATTCCTTCCAACGCAAAAAATACAAATAACATGCAAACACGTGACTTTTAACCTTTAGAATATTCTCCAGAAGCGGTTTCGGGATCACGAGAGGTGGTTTTTCCCTACCGCCTTTCACCCAATGGAATGATTCTCCACCTGCCACGTGAAAGGCAGTAAAAATTCCATTGGGAAATGAATTATTTGATTCTCATGCATATTGTGGACACAGAACCATCCTCCTTCGTTGATCTTTTAAACCTTTTGTTGTCCTTCGTTGATAGTATCTGGCCTTTAATCCTTCCCAACAGTCATTTCGTCAATCACTTACCATTTCATTCATCATGCAAATTCCCTCGATCAATTCATTGTATGTCATCGATATTTTCACTCGTCATATCTGGACCGTCGAACCTTCATCAAATACCATAAGATCTTTTTACCTTTCCTTAGTCACTTTTTGTCTTTGAACCTGTGGTTTTATGGGAAAAAGGAAGATTTTGGTGTCCTCTTTACCACCCAACTATTCAACTCCATGGTCATATTTCTACACTCCAAGATACATAATCCCTTGATCTTGCTTTAATCCCCTCTTATATATTGTGTATCCAAATTGTGCTAACAAATAGCTCCAACTGGGGATGCTATCCTCCCCATGAGGTATCAAAGAACCCACAGACCAGTGCCAAAACTAACATCTTTTGTACAAGATATTATTTTTTTTAAACAAAAATTGTATTTCTTTTTTCTTTCTTCTTTTCTTCTTCTATACATAAAATTAAAAAATGACAAACCTCCAAATCTTAGGGCCTTCAACTTCGAGCTTCAAATATTTCAACCCGTCATCTATACTCAACTTCAAATAGTAAATATATACAACTAATGTAAAAAATGTTGTCACCTTCAAGATAAATAGTGCTTCAGAAACCTTCCATTCACAAGACCTCCTTTAATATCCACTCCATTCTAATTTTTCAAAATAAAACAATTATCTCCCTATATGCAGTAATGATGTATGGACTCTTTATCAAAACTTGGCATGTTTATCCTCTTTTCTTGCATCACACTTCAGAACTAAATCATTAATATGGAACTTCCCCTCTTCCACCTTCCTGCCAAAGGTTTTCTTCATATTTTCTTGATGCATTTGTACTTTGTCATATGCTTTCTCCCTTAATTAATGGAGGTCTATTATTTGATTAATCCTCCTTTGCATGTGGTTTGGTTCTTCATCTTGTTCCTGCAATACATTCATAACTGGAAAACCAAAAGAAACTAGAAATATTACCTCTACTCCATACACTAATTGAAATGGTTACATACCAATGGCCCTCTTGGCACTTATCTCATCTTCCCATAAAGCATACTTAATCTTGGTGTTCCATGCTCTCTTGTTTTATTCTAGTAATTTATTTATAATTCTCACCAAAATTTTATTTGAGGACTCAGCAAGCCCATTTCCTTGAGGGTAGTATGATGCTAAATGATTTAGGTTTTTATGGTACTTGTGGAAAAAATTGATCAGTTTCTTGGACTTGAAATCCTATGCATTTTCTATTACTAACCTTTGTAGTAGATCTCTGATACCATGTATAAATAGCAACTCTAATGTTATGAATAAATAGAGCCTTGATGCTAATAATAAACACAGGATGTAGACCCAGCTACAAGATAATTCTCACAAGCATGCACAAGGAAAATAGAGAGAAGAATAAAGAGACGGATTCAAATGAAGAAGTGAAGTATGAATAATTGATTCATTATTACAATAGTAATACATCCTTATAAAGGAAAATTGAGTTTGTTATACCAAAATCCTGTCACCATCATGTGATAAGACATTTGACATACCTACTTGCCCTGAATCCCAGCTCTTGGAATGGAAACCTATACTAAATGTTAATATTTAATGAAAATTCCCAGCACTGTGCTTACCTTGTTATCCAAGAGAGGTACCTTGTTCGTACCGCCTATCCCTTGTTATCCACAAGTGGTGCCACCGCTTATGGCCCTTAGTCCATAAGCGTTTCTTGCTAGAACCGCTCTGTCATTGAAGGAGAAATGTGGTACCCTGGGTAAAAAGGGAAAAAGAGAAGTTTCTCAAGGCTTCTAGATGATAAGCCTCGTGTCCTCCCTTATCTGTACTGTTGTGGGTTAGTTGAGCTCAAGATCCCTCATCCTAGGATCTTAGAGGCCACCTCACCCACTTATATCTCAACCATCCCTATCCATTTAGCCTTATAAATACAAGTTTATGGCCATGGTTGAGGGGGAGAACTCTTAAGGTATTGTTATGCTGTTTGATTGATCACTTGGTCCATACCATTGGAGACCATAAAGAGAGCTAGATTCAGAGTTTACGGGGATGAGAATGCTTGGTTTCATGGATATGCATGTCAACACTAAGGCTTGGTTGTAAACTTCTTCATATTTATATATTAATGCAAGTTGATTTATGTCCCACATATATTGTTATTGTTGGATTTCACATGTATGTTGTTAGATTCCTTAGTCACTAACATAGATCAGTATATTATATTTTGGCTGCCTTGATCTATTTGCATGTTGAAGCTTATTGTAGGTACACAGGGTAACGATCGAAGCATTGCATTCCAGTTATATACGACGTCTAAGGAGAGTCTTCAACCTCTATCCTCTATTTGTTATGGATCTGAACCATTCAGACCAGTGGAACACCTTACTGTCCGCAGGAGGTGAAATATTCCAGCTAACAAATCTGGTGACTCTGCTAGGGAATAGAATTGTGTATTAGTTGTTCTGATCTTCCTCACTCTGCAACTCTTGTCCGAATCCAAGCTCCTTCTTCAACTCTCTTCAGTCAGATCTACTTTCTGACTTAGTCCATTTGGGTTTGAAAATTCCATATCTGTTCATATCTGATTCATTTCGATCTTTTCTGCTCTGTTTCCATAGTCAATTCAATAGTGTTTACCTTGATCTAGTCTTTTTCTGACTAGATCCTTCATTCTCTTTGTTTTTTGGTCATCTACAGGGAATTGCGCCTACGCTGTGTATGAGGAGTGGTTCCACCACCTGAATAGAGTGAGAAAACGTGGTGCCACCGCCTATATCCTATTGGCAAGAAGTGATGCTGGGATAGAACTTCCCTGTCAACACCAGAGAAGCGTGGTGCCAGGTAGGCATCATTCCAAGACCCTTTTTCCTCATTTTTTTTGTAAAAATTTGAGTTCTGTTGCTTTCAGTTCTGCCTATCAGACTTGTGTTATAGAATCTGATGCTCGTGGTTTGAGATTTTATGGTTTAGACTGATTTAAGTGGAAATTCAAAAGTTTGATTAGGCCTTTTGATTGTTCATCCACTTCTATGCTTGTTGGTTGTGTTTACGAAGAGTTTTATTGTTTTCTGAAAAGCTTAGGGTGTTATTAAAATCTCTTTTTGTTTCTGCCACATAGACTAAAAGAAGAACACTAGATTAGCTTCTAGGTTTCATTTCTTATTTGCATAGTAAACTTCTTTTTCCTTCCTTTTAAAATATAAATTTTTTTACTAAGACTAGGATATCATCATTGAGCATTGGACATTGATTTCCTGATTGGATTTACAAGCTTTCGGGACCTTCATATTCTTTCGTCTCTTATGCATTTAGAACTATCTTGATCAAAATAAAAAATATGGTATTTTTAAGTTAGATTTGTTTATGTTTTGAGAAAATTAAAAAAATAGAGTGCATTTGCATATAGGTGTGCTTCTTGTTTTTTCTTTTAGGAAAAGAGATTCTTCCCCTTCTTATTTTCTTTCAGAAAGAAGAAATCATTTTGGCAAAATATTGCTTGTCTTTGATTTGATGTTCATGACTATTGTTTGGAAGTATTTTTGGTTTTGAAACAAAAGGAAAATACTCTCTTTCCCTCCCATAAGTAGGCATACTAAACGGTAAAGTGAAAATATTTTGCACTAGCATACTGCATGGTTTTACATTTCTGTCAAACCATCATGCATTCACCTAACCATACAAGTTAAAATTAATGGTAGTTATAGGCTAAAATTTACGTAGCAACTTGAGTGATAGGTTAGAGACGTGTTTGGGTATTGTTAAGCGTAGGAGCTGTCGTTATTTGTCAGCATTACATACTCGGACTTGTGTGGTTCTTCCATGTACCGTTGGTATATAGAACGACCTTTCACGTACCCTTGAGGTATATAGAAAGGTACTTCATGTACTCGATTGTATATCGGAAGGCCCCTTGTGTACGATTATGCATTAGACAGCACTACTACTGATTCGAGCTCTCATGTACCTTGAGTATATCAGGAGACCCCACTAGGGTACCTTATCCATCTAAGAAAAGCCCTTTGTCCATATTGTTTGGAGCCATACACCGAAAACAACATTCAGGGAGATTACTACGCACGTACCCTCTAGGTATATCACGAGTACCACCTTCTTGACAATCCTAGTGAGAGACCTGACTTTTTGAACTCCTCCTATCATTTTAAGTCTGCTTGTTTTAACCTATAGCTTGTATAGAGAAATGTTTTGGTGTGTTTTCTAGATTTTCAGACCCTAGGTTAGTTAGGAACTGTACAAACTGGCTGAGTTAAGACAGTCTAGAAGAGTACAGGGCTTGCCACCTGATTTTATTCCTGGTTCAGGAGAAAATCCTATGGAAGCTATCGACCAAGGAGCTACTACCACCTCCCAAGTGGGAGATAATGTGGTTGTGAAAAGTGGAGTACCATATTCCTCACACTCGCCTCCCTTGGTCCAATAACCTTCTCAATATATTCCTCGCTCGATTCTCCCATGGAAGGACGTATTGATGATACTATCCGTCTGGATTTTGGTTCCCATGCTCCATTTTGGGACACCCCTGTAGGTCAGGCCATTGCCTCATTTGGCACCTGTGTAAATTCTCTTGAAGACGAAGAAGAACGTAGACAATACCGTGCTGCCATTCTCCGTGCAAAGGAGATTCATAGGCAGATCAATGACCTTTTAGGCCCAACAGTATTACGGTCCACATCTATTCCTAGGGGATATCGTTCACTTGCCGATTCTATGAGACCCATTGAACCAATTATAGATCGTCCATTGACACCCCACAACCCAAGTCAAGATACCACCCCTACCACCTCTCAGGTTATGTCTGTACCTAATCTTCCCAGGTCTTCTGCACCTGAGATCCAATCTTCAATTATTGTTTTGTCTATGCCTTCTAGTGCCAAGGGTAAACCCCTGGCATGACCTACGTTATCTGAAACCAGAATTGTTCCTAGTCAAGGACAACCCTCTAACATAGAACCATCTACATTTTATGTCCCTCCCAACCATACTACTATGGTTAATCCCCCATCTAGTTCAGGTCAACCCTTTGGGGCACAACCTATAACCATTCAATCTTTTGGAGGTTATTGTTATCAAATACCTGTAGGTAATATTAATCATCCACCCAATCCTACAGGAATTCCATACCCTAGTAATGCTTTTACGCCATGGGGGCAACCCAACTGGTCTTACATGCCAGCTATGGGGGGGATACCTATACATACTGTGGGAGGTGGCGAAGGACCGCCTTATGGAGGTCCTCCCCCTAGGGGGCCTAATGGTCTTGGAGGATCTGGAAACTTTCCTCCTTATGGTCCTGGTGGCCCTAGTGGTCCTGGGGGACCTGGTGGCTTTCCTCCTTCTGGCCCTCCTCCTAGTGGTTCTGGTGGCTCTAGAGGTTTACCTCCCCCTGGTTTCCCTGGAGGGTCTGGTATTCTGCCTCCTAGAGCCCCTGGCGTTCCTAGCGGTCCTGATCCCAGAAATCAACCCCCTGCAGGAAGATCTTCTGGTAGTTCTTCGTCACATCAACCTGTTTATCAGTCCACTTATGGTCCTACTGGTAATTATATGCCATATCAATATTACCAGTATGTGCAGCCTAACTGACAATTACCTTTCCTAGCAACTTTGGACTTACCTGATTTTTCCAAGTTGATTAATGACCCCATTCGACACAATCCCTCGTGGCCACCCATTCCGGTAAAGTTACCATCAGATATCCAAAAATTTGATGGGAAGAAAGGAGATGATCTGAAGAACCATGTGATGACATTCAATTTGTGGTGCTCTTCAAACTCCCTCATGGATGATTCTGTTCGGTTACGACTCTTTCAGCGAACTTTTACCCATACAGCTACGAAGTGGTAGATTGAACTCCCACAACATTCGTTTGTGGATTTTGGCTCGTTGGCAACCGTGTTTCTCACACACTTTCAACTCCCTATTCATTATGAAACGGGTATTGATATTTTAACCTCTCTATGACAGAACACCTCCACCCACATTTTCGATCATATTCATGAGTGGAGAAGGCGGAGAAGGCTTATTAAGGCCCCTATTCTAGATCAGTTACCAGCTAATTGGTTCACTGAATCCTTGTTTCCTTCTATTTCCTGAGATGTGGCTATGGGCGGTGTCATTACCGAAGAGCAGGTTATTGGTCGAGCTCAGTATCTAGACTTGGTCTATTCCCAGTCTTGAACCCTTTATGACCTGATTCCTCAAGCTCATCGTCGTAGCACTGATCTTGCCAAGCCACCTGCAAAAGTACCTGTTGATGAGATTGTTGGTTCAATCTAGTCCCCATCAGCAATGAAATCTGCCAAGCAAACCCAAACTACCACCCCTACTCCTTTGACTCCAAAGGTTTCTTCCAAGGTCAATTCCATTCAAAGTACTCAAGCCTCGGGTAATAATAAAAAGAAAGGTAAAAATAAAAATAAAAACTTGGAAACCAACCGGAGACTCCAAGACCAACCAATGGTGATAACGACAAGGGGAAAAGAAAAGAAAAATATCCTTATCTTCTCTACAGTATGGACCATTTTTCAAAGGAGTGTCCTCATCGGGACGAAATCTCCCAGTTTTTGAAGTCTAATCCTGCACCTGCAGTACTTACGGATCCTTTTCCCTCTCAACAAAAACTGATAGACCACATGTCTAATCAAGGTCACTCTAGTTCATCAGAGGAAATTCATAAGATGTCCTCAGATATCATCCATCTACAAACTTGAAGTCAGAATTATGACAAACCCATAGATAAAAGCGAAGATCATCCGTCTTCGGGGAAAATTCATTCTACTAGTTCTCTTGAGTCCTCGTCTATTGTCCCCTTATCTATCAAGAAGCTCACTCTCGACATGATTTTTTTCCCACCCAAGAGTACTCTTCGGAAGTCGGTATTTAACCCTAATGCCCGAGCTGCTCAATTTTATAATGTGGTTGAAGATCTCGCTCAGGCACCTTGTGCAATGTCTACCCTAGAAGTGCTCCAAAGTTTCCCTACAGAGCCCAAAAACCTATTAACAGCATTAGGAGCTTTAGACCCGGATAACACCAACTTGATTCATTTCAATGTTGAGAACTATAAGTCTAGGTTACCCCATAAACTTGCTTTTCAAGTCATCACGAAAGTAGTTGGAAAGAAATTTTTTCGAATGATACTTAATGAAGGAGCTTCGACCTCTATTTTGTCTCTGTCTTGCTGGAAAGCCCTTGGCTCTCCCAAGCTTGTCACATCACCTACGATACTCAAGGCCTTTGACGGATGGGGTTTCCAACCCCATGGTCTCATATCAGCCCTAGCGGTCGAGTTGGGGGGGGAAACCGTTTCCATTCAAGTAGAAGTGGTAGATGCCCCTTTAGATTACAATATCCTTCTAGGACGAAATTGGTTCTATGCTATGAATGTTGTTAATTCAACAGTATTCCGAACCGTCCAATTTCCACATCTAGGGAGAATCGTTACTATTGACCAGCTTGATTTTTGTACATCAGATGTTACTACCTCCACGGATAATAACATCCCCATGTTAGGCCAGTCCCCTCCTCCTTACCAGTCTATTGGGGTCAGCGTGTTGAAGGATTCATCCCTCATGCAATTTTTTCCATCCACTCCTCCTAGCACGGATTCCGCGTCAGTCCATATGATCACCTCATTTGATTGTGAGACTAAGGGTAAACATGTTGTTGAGTCCACATGAAGCTATGTATGACACCATTCAAACCTTTTCCGATGATCACACTGATGACCTTCATCTAGTGGCTTCGGATCCTTACCATTTACCATATTGGTTAGAACCTTCTCTCCCTAATCTAGATTATCTCTCTGAGACTTTTCCTTTCGACAACTCCATCATAGAGATTATGAATACGAATGAGCCCATTTGGGAGGATCACCATCATAGATCTATGTTCCTCCCCAATACCAGTTCGGTTAGCCATGATTTTGCATCCTTGTTTCCCATTAATATTGTCAATGTACCCCAAAGTCCTATATTGTGGCACGATACAGATTCCAAAGGAAACCTTTGCAACATTACACAAACGAACCCAATTGACATATCAGCTAAGCCTGATACTATCTAGCACGTTCATGTTGGGCAGAATTGCTCCGCAGATGAATCTGAAGCCTATAAGGCACTTTTTAAAGAGTTCTGTGATGTTTTTTCCTGGTCCTAAGAAGAGATGTTGGGGATTGACCCATCCATTGTGGTCCACGAGATTGAAACTTATCCCTCAGCCAAACCTATCAGGAAAAAACTAAGGCAAGTCCATCCTCGGAAGGCTGCAGCTATAAAAGCTGAAATTGAGAAACTTTTGAAAGCTGGGTTTATTTATCCTGTACCCCTGACGTAATGGGTATCGAACGTTGTCCCTATCAACAAAAAGCAGGGCACCATTAGAGTCTGTATCAACTTTAGGGATCTCAATAAATCTTGTCCCAAGGACAACTTTCCTACCCCACACATCGATTAGAATATCGACAACTGTGCTGGAAGTGTCATCTTTTCATTCATGGATGGCTTCTCTGGCTATAATCAAATTGAGATATTACCCTCCAATCAGTATAAGATGGCATTCATTTTCCCATGGGGAACCTTCACATATAAGAAGCTACCATTTGGCTTGAAAAATGTTGGAGCCACGTTCCAGCGTGCGATGTACTATGTGTTTCATGATATTAGACATATTGTTGAATCGTACCTTGACGACCTCCCTGCTCATTCAAAGCGACGGGAGGACCACCCTGGTCATCTTAGAGAGATATTCCTGAGATGTCGTCATTATAATATACGGCTAAATCTGCATAAATGTGTTTTTTTCATTGAGACAGGACGTCTGCTAGGCTTTGTGGTATTCAAATATGGCATCTGGATCGATCCTTTGAAAATTGCCACCATTCTCGATCTACCAACCCCAACTAATATCCTTGAACTCCAAAGTTTGCAGGGGAAGGAAAGCTTTCTCTGCCATTTCGTGTGCAATTTCGTAGAGAAAACGCACGGTTATATGCGTCTCCTTAAGAAGAACACACCATTCTTCTAGGATGACTAGGCCCAATGTGCCTTTGATAATCTTAAGCACACTCTGACTCATTCACCCATGATACACCCCCCTGATTATTCAAAGTACTTTCTCTTGTATATTGTTGCCTCCACTACTACCATCGCTATGGTCTTAGTGCAGGACAATCTCCATGGTCAGGAGCACATGATTTATTATGCCAGTAAGAATCTTTTAGATTCTGAAACTCATTATTCATGTGTGGAAAAGTTATCATTGGCCATGGTCATTGTTGTACAAAAGTTTTGTCATTACGTTCTGCTCCGCACTACCACCGTATTGGAAGACCAGAACCCGATGTACTACATCCTGACTCGTCAGGTGCTCGAGGGCAAGTACTCCCGTTGGATCGTCATACTTCAGGAGTTTGATCTGGAATTTACCAAGGCTACATCAAAGAAATCCTTGGTCTTTGCAGAGCTTATGTGTGATCTTCCCTATGCTTCGACAGAATTTGAGCCCAGAGATTCATTTCCAAATGAATTCCTGTTCCTGATAAGCACTACTGATCCTTGGTATGGATATTTGCTTATATATCTCCAAACACAACGTTTTCAGCTGCATTTATCTCGCGATGATCGCCACCATATCCGTCACGACGTGAAATACTATCTCATCTTGAATGATACATTGTATAGATGTGGGATTGACTCTATTCTTCGGCGATGCCTCACTCATGAGGAGGCTGAATAGGTGTTGAATGATTACCACTCTGGAGCATGTGGCAGTCATTTATCTGGGATGGCTACAGCCCAGAAAATCCTTCGTGATGGCTATTTCTGGCCTTCTATCTTCAAAGATTGTCATGAGGCTGTTAAGAAATTCCCACCTTGTCAACACTTCTACCTAAAAAATCACACCCATCCTACTCCGCTACACCCCGTCATTGTTGTTGGCCCATTTTCCAAATGGGGGATTGACTTCATGCATTGTAAGGCTACCTTAGCTGGGGAGCATGGTTACATCATCGTAGCCGTTGATTATTTCACAAAATGGGCTGAGGCCATGCCTACATATGCAAAAGATGGTAAGACTACCACTCTCTTCTTGTTCAATCATATTATAGCTAGATTTGGAGTTCCGCAATCCATTGTTACTGATCACAGATCCCATTTCCATAATCAGATGATGGAAGAAATGAGTGCGAAACTAGGTTTTCGCCATGAAAACTCTATGTTGTATTATCCACAAGCTAATGGTTAGGTAGAGGCCATTAACAAAGTTTTGAAAAATATTCTTTGTCGGATGGTTGGAGACCATAAATCCAACTGGCACCACGTTATTTTCTCCACTCTTTGGGCTTATCGAACTTTGGTGAAAACAGCCACTGGTTTCACGCCATTTCAGCTTGTTTATGGACTTGAAGCTATCTTACCGATCCAATGTCATATTCCATCTTTACAACTTGTCGTCGAACTTCTCCCAGACACTTCCGTAGAGGAAGAAAGATTTCTTTTACTTGAGTAACCTTGATGAGACTCGCAGAGATGCTGCCTTGGCTAATGAGGCACATAAGAAACGCGTCAAGGCACAGTATGATAAATCCGTCCAACCTCATGTCTTTAATGAGGGTGACCTAGTATTGACTTATGATCAGAGATATGACAAACTAGGGAAGGGTAAGTTCGAGTCCATGTGGTATAGACCTTTCGTTATCTCTAAGGTGTTAGAGAAAGGAGCTTACAAGCTCATTGGTTATGATGGAATCCCTTTGGGGCAGCCTCAGAATGGGTTGTACCTGAAAAGGTACTATGCCTAGGTCTTGCTTGGATAGTATCTTGTATATATGTATATTGATTGGATTTCAGTGTGCTTTTAGTATTTTCAAGATGGTTTTGAGTTTAGTGTCCACATCTGTTTATACCATGTTTTGGTCATGTATATGGCTTTCTACGGCTTCGTTGATGGTGCTTTCCGCCACACCTTGAATCTTGCCTCAGCTACTTGGGTTCTCTATTCCCCAGCTAAAGATTTGGTCAGTTCAGGAGCGGTTTGTATAGGTCCCGCTACTAATAAAATCACCGAGTATGAAGCAATCGTCGGTCTTCTGACTGAAGCTGCCTCCCAAGATGTTCATCATCTAGCAGTCTTGATGGACTCGCAGATCGTGGTTCACCATTTGAATCATGTCTACACCATTAGGAACCTGATACTCCTCTACCTCTTCCAGAGAGTGTGTTTACTAGAAAGGTCATTTGAAACTATTACTTATAGGCATATCCCTAGGGAACATAATGTAGTTGCTGACTCATTGGCTAACTACATCCTAGATTGGCATATTTTCCATTCATGACGTTAAAATCAAACATGGTACATTGTAAATAAACATTTAGAAACACATAAAACTCATAGAAAATGCATTTTCCATTTGAAACATATAAACACCGTGTAAAATTCTGTATATATATATATATATATATATATATATGAAAAAGTTTACAAAAAATAGGTCTTGAGACCTCCTCTAAAGCATGTAGGCTTTCAAGAAAAATCATCATACAATAACAGCTTTTAGTACATGTCGCATACACTAGTGGTGCTCATGATAGCACATCACTACTCGAGCTACCCTACGTAGCATCCTGTTGAATCGTCCCAGTACTCCCACTGTGGATCTCTGATATCTCATCGGGAGGTCATCTATGTCAGCATCTGGGATGTCCAAGGTCAGCCTCTCCAGGTTCTCCTCTAGCTCCCCGGTGATATCATCACCCTATGGTACAAAGCGAGCTCCAGCTTGCCTATCCAACAGAGATGCTCCTCCAGGTCGCACTGCTCCAACATCTACATGAGAATTTACAGGTCTCATCACTTAACATAAAAAATTTAAAAATTTAAAAAACATAAAAACATTTCATCCATTTTGGGGTTTCTTGCTTCTTACCGATATCACCCAACTAGATGCCAGGTGGGAGTGGTAGGTCAAGATCTCCAGTGAAGTCCATGCCTAGGTAAGCGTAATCCTCAACCATGAGGATCTGATCTCGGAGCCATTTGAAGAACGGATCACCGAACTTCACTCTTCCCCTACCTACTCCTGTATGAGCCATGACCTGCACCCACCTCAACATATGGGGGTCCCGTGCTCTCAAACTCTGGAATACCACCTGAGGTATCATCTGTGGAACCTGCTCGAAGAAGAAGCAGGCTAAAATGGAACCAAAGTTGAACTGCTTCAGCTCTCCCTGATGACACTTAGTCAGCTGATCCTTGAAGATTGGAAGCATTGCTTCTACCCATTTGAATGCCATGGGTGCCATGGCCTCTATGGAATACAGCATGTGTGCCCTAGAATCCTAGTGCACACCCTGACTCCTAGCCACCCTCTGCATGGTAAACAAAATGGTCCGTAGGGCCCTATCCATCACTGCTTTGATGGGGATATTCTTCCCCTATGTACCTATCCCTAGTGCATAGTGTCGATCTATAAGCTCTCTGGTAGTAATGTCCCCGCCATGGGAACCTATCAGTGAGATGATAGCACCCCGTCTCGAGAGACCTATCAAGAAGTAGATATCCTCTACTTCCACCGTAAGGATATGGGCCCCCACCTTGAAATACTGCTTCTCTGGATTCCACATCTGTAGTATGTGTTCCAGTAACCACTCGTGTGACACTAAGCTTTGGGTCCAGAATAACTTCAGGAGCCCACACTCCCATAATGTGGGAATACCTGCATTTCTCTCAGCAACAGCATCCTCATTGTCATGTGTTCTTTCTTTCCATGTCACCATGTTTTGAGCAACCTAGACCTACCAAAAACAATAGTGGCATGCATTAGAATCTTCCCCAATCATTAAAAATCAAAGGAATTAATTTATATTTCCCATGCTATTAGTTTAACTTATCCACGGTTGGCACATCGCCTGTCCAATGTGCTATTGGCATAGTTCTTAGGCAGTACCGTGTATCCCACAAGGGGTAGCCGCGGTGCCTGCATTTTGGGTTTTAGGGCTTGCCATATGAGCCAAAAAACCCACCAAGTCTAAAAATAAATGCTATGAAATGAAAGATAAAGGTCTTAGCTATTACCTGCAACTAACGATGTTGAAAACGGATGGTGGAAACTCCCGGTATCAGCTGCGGAAGATCTCGCTAAGAAAATGCTCCAAGTGCTCTCTGCTAGAGGTAAATAGTGAAATGATTTGATTTTTTACTATTTGCTTAATTATATAGGAATTTTTGGGTCCGACTTACTATAGTTTTGATATAAAATCATGTTTTAGGCAAAATTTATCTGTCGTAATCCCTTAATGCTAGTTTTAAATGCATTTAACACTTGTTTCTGAGGCTATTGCAAGATAGGGAACTCTACCAAAAAAGCTTTGAAAGTTTGTTTATGGATTTTTTGTACTTTCATAAAATGGAAAAGGTCATTGAGTGTTTATTATGAAAATCTGTCACGCTCATTAAAATCTAGTATCAAAGGTCTGCGTCCATTTCAAGTTTCTTTCCAGGCTCATAAAAAGCAACATTGTGTAAAGAAGCATCATGGAGTCTTCTTTTCACATCTTTTTCAGACTCCTTAAACATGAAAAGATCATCGAGTCCATTTCTGAATCTTTCCAGGCTCGTAAAAAGTGACATTGTGTAAAGAAACCTCATGGAGTCCTCTTTAAACTCTTTTTAGGCTCCCTAAATACAAAAAGATTGTTGAGCGATATTGTCTTCTTCACGCTCGTTAAAGTATTTGAAGGGTCGTCCGTCCGATGGTAGGTTATCTCTTTCTCGGTTCGGATAGGACTATTTATGAAAAAGGAACACTCCAGCCAATCATGACTGGAAGAGTTCTCTAAGGTATGATTTTATACTTTTTCGGGCCTTAAAGACTAAATCATATGAAAAAGGACCCCTTTGGAGTCTTCTTCTGTATTCGTTCAGACTCTCTAAACATGAACGATGCCGAGTTTTCTTTCAGTCGACTCATTAAATTAAACATTGAGAGACCCATTTTGGGAACGAACCCCTCCTCTCTCAGGTTCGTAAAACATATGAGTGTGGACTTGTCTTCTGACAAGCTTTATCGAGTGTTTGTTACCCTCTTTGAACTCGTAAAACCGAAAAGAGGCACTCATTGATCATGATGGGGGAAATGGGAAGGGAATCATTTTGCAAATAATGGCAGTTGTTTGTAGTTACCTTTGAACATGGCACTTGTCTGCACAATCATGTTAGTCAATTGGGTATTCAGCTGATCTCTATTACGATCCACTTTCATGAGTCATGTCACTCCTTTGAGTCTTTCAAAAGGATGCATTGTCCATTATCGCACTGTGTGTCTGTCCCGTCTAGTCATGATGCCAAGTATTTTTGTTGTGCCACATGATGTTCAAAGGGGAATTCAATAATTTTTACCTCTACAGTCTACACAGTCTTTGTGTCAGTATCTTTGAGTCAGTCATATGGTTACTACATCCACATCATTCCAGAACTATGTTCCGAGTTTCATGTCGTTGATGTGGGACTCATCATGGCCCTCCTTCGATGAGACTGTTCCCGTCGACATCAGCTCATTATCCGGGAAATAGTCTTAGAAACAATATTTAGTACCTTGAGATCTGTATGCCTTAATGATATAATCTCTCGCTCTCAACATAGGTTCAGATCATTGACCTTTGATCGAGATAATCGACTGGGTGTTCGACATCAGGACACCTATTCACACTCAGTATATTGTACTAGAGTACCTTGGGAATCATTGACGTTAATGGTGATCTCCCTCGCACTTGTTAATTGTTCACATCATTGACCGATAATCGAGTGTTTTCTACCATGTTCGACTTTAGATCATTGTAATCACATGGATAGAATCGTACTTTGTGGAAGACGAGACGAAGACCCTGGGTAGTTGTTTAAAAGCGCTCATCGCTTTTCCCCAAGTTGCGATGGATTTTTGTATGTCTAGCATGGATCCACATTTGTATGGTCATGGCTATGCTCAAATTTTCATCTGTATGACATAGATCTACATTGTATGTCTGGGAGCTATGTCCAAGTGTGAGTCCTCTATCACATGGATCTACGCTGTATTCTAGTAGCCATGCTTGTTTATTCCTCTCATGGATCTGCCTTGTATTGGTCTGCAGCCATGATTTTGGTTACTTGTGTCTATGAGTCAACATACTGATGTACTACATATTCCTACTTGACAACATGCTCCAATCGAGCTGACATCTTCATCTCATGGCGATGACTTGTTCTCTCAAATCTCTCCTTTATCGTATCCCTCTAAGACTCATGCTTTGGGGGGCATCCTATTATACCAAAATCCTGCCACCATCATGTGATAAGACATTTGACATACCTACTTTCCCTGAATCCCAGCTCTTAGAGTGGAAACCTATACTAAATGTCAATCTTTCATGAAAATTCCCACCACCACGCTTACCTTGTTAGCCAAGAGTGGTACCTTCTTCGCACCACCTATCCCTTGTTATCCACAAGCGGTGCCACCACTTATGACCCTTAGTCCATAAGCGTTTCTTACCATAACCGCTCTGTCATTGAAGGAGAAACGTGTTACCCTGGGTAAAAAGGGAAAAAGAGAATTTTCTCAAGGCTTCTAGATGATAAGCCTCGTGTCCTCCCTTATACCTACTGTTGTAGGTTAGTTGAGTTCGATATCCCTCATCCTAGGATCTTAGAGGCCGCCTCACCCACTTATCTCTCAACCATCCCTATCCATTTAGCCTTATAAATACAAGCTTATGGCCATGGTTGAGGGGGAGAACTCTTAAGGTATTGTTATGTTGATGGATTGATCACTTGGTCCATACCATTGGAGAGCATAGAGAGAGCTAGAGTCGGAGTTTATGGGGATGAGAATGCTTGGTTTCATGGAGATGCATGTCAACACTAAGGCTTGGTTGTAAACTTCTTCATATTTCTATATTAATGCAAGTTGATTTATGTCCCACATATATTGTTGTTGTTCGATTTCACATGTATGTTGTTAGATTCCTTAGTCACTAACATAGATCAGTAGATTATATTCTGGATGCCTTGATCTGTTTTCTTGTTGAAGCTTATTGCAGGTACACAGGGTAACGATCGAAGCATTGCATTCCAAATATCTACGACGTCTAGGGAGAGTCTTCAACCTCTGTCCTCTATTTGTTCTACATCTGAACCATTCAGACTAGTGGAACACCTTACTGTCTACAAGATGTGAAATATTCTAGCTAACAGAGTTGATGGAAGAAAACCCATGCTATCTCTTAAACCAGGATTACTAAATATAATAAACCCCCATAGGTGGCTAAAGCACTTTCCAACTCTTTCAAGGACCTCATGAATAGCTAAAGCATGAGTGACTTGTCATGAGTGATGAAAAAATATGCTAATCCTAGAATCTAGAGAGAAAATCATGGAGGATGAGTTGGCAATAAAAGATAGAAACTTCCTAGTTGACTACCTTTACCTTATCCACTGAAAAGCTGGAATAAAGAAGGATAAAGACAGAATCTACAGGAAGGCACAGTTACTAAATATAGAATTCAATAAATTAGGTTGTATATAATCAGAACCGGGATAAACTGGATCCTAGGGTATATATATGGCAAGTGTTGACCAAGTGGTGAAAGGGGATGCCAACTATCTAGGCTAGTGGGTAGGAAATTAATCAATAATGATTAAATATTTTTATCCTAAGTATGAAGTGATTTTATAATATCCCAACACCCCCCTTTAATTTTAACTTTATTATGGATTTATATGAAATAATCAAATGCATAGATGCATATAGATGCATATAGGTCCCAACAACAAGGCTATGGTCACCCTTTACAATTATTCATGTCTATAAAAGTGAGGAAAGAGACAAAACCACATGGGAAAAGTCCTCGCTGAAGAAAGGACAATGCATAAAATTTGAAAAGAATGTATTCAATATGTCTTAATCTTCACTTGAATGAACTGAATCAACTACTTCTGGTGAAATACTTTGATGAAAAAACTATGAACTCCATGATCATGTGCTAAAGTGTAGAATATCCAAGAAAGAAGAGGAGAGACTCCTTGTAGCTCATCATCTGATGAAGTAGGAGAATTATCTGAATGTTTCTTTCTAATAAGATACTTTTATCTGCAAACACAATCTGAAAAATGAAAAGAGATATGTCCATACTCCTTCCCAAAGAGTAGAAAATTTAATACAACCAGTAACACAATCATTTCCTTGTATAGTTGCAAAATGGTGATGTGGATCACATATATTTCTTCCAATATGATGTATCACCTTATCAAATATGAAATGAGGCTGAAAATACTATTATATATCAGAAATATTATCATATGGAACAACAAATACCAAAGGTTCAGTGTCTCCATGAGGATATAGGGCTAGAGTAGGAAAATGATGAGCAACTGGGGAAAACTGATGTGTAAAAATATCAATGATGGACGGACTTGAGATATGAAACATAAGTTTTTATATTAGATCTGAACATGTGTAATATAATTTTAATGATGACAAACTTCATGAATAACCAAAAAATTAAAAATATACAATACTTGAAACCATTTGATATAAGTAACAATGCATAAGAAACCAATAAGAAATCAACTAGTCAACTTGGGGTTTGTATAATATTAGAAGTATTCAAAGGTATGGTAGATGGTATGTATGATGTCATAACATACATATAAGCCTGCAAATATTCTTCTAAAATATAATTGTATAACCATTTGAATGGAGTGAGGAATAGTTGCTTAAAGACAAGTAAATATCTAGTGAAAATTCACAAGTATTGGGAGATGAATCTAGGAGATTGGTAGGTGTATTATTCAAGAAAGAAATTGATATTTATGATTATTATATATCATCAAATGAATATATATCAGAGATATGAGGAAATTATTTAACTCTAGCACTCAAGTCATAATTTATATCACCTTGGAACTACGAACTATGACAATGTTTTAGGGATTCAGTCGGCTTCTCTAGCTCATCTGGAAATTCAATGTTATAATTCTCAAGTAGTTGAGGCATGATTTCCATATTATTCTTGAAACAATTAATCTCAAAATGAAATCCGTTTCTGAAATAATAACACTTGTATGTACTTCCTTTCTTCTTGACTTTCTTTATTAAATCTTCATCAGTAGGATTTGAATCTTCATCTTCCATTCCTGACTTTGGCTTCTTCTATTTCACTATTTGTTTCTCTTTTTAATATTGCATTCTTGCTTACTTGAACTATAAGAGAATGATACTTTCCCTTGGAGTGTATAATAGAACCCATATGGATCAATTTATCTTGATCCTTTATCAGTGATTTAAATAATGCACTCAAAGAAGGCATTTTCCAATTAGAAATAGCAATCCTAGTAGCATGAAAAGTAGACACAAAAACTGAGTATTCCAGACCCAATTTTGATAGAATGGAAATAATAAATTGGTCTTACTTCTTCTCTATCCCATATTTCTTAAGCAATAGAACAAGTGACTTGAATTTTCTGAAGAAACCCTCAATGGATTCGAAACTTCTTGGACTCAATGAGAATAACTCATTCTCCAGCTGATGTGCGCTTATCTCATCTTGTACTCCAAAGAGAGACTCAAGTTTGGTACATACTCGGTTTGGAGTGGTTAAACCATCTAGATGAAAGATTCTATCAGGGGGGAAACATAGGAAAAGTAACCATAGGGTTCATCCAACCTATTATTCCACTTATCTTTCCCAATAGTAGCATTCGGCTCATTCTCCAAAGCTAGAGTAACTCTATATAGTCCCTTACTGCGCAATAGAATGCCAATTTTTTATTTCCATTCATGATAGTTGAAGGGAGTCATGATCATAGGTGAAGAGGAATCCATGTTAATATTTGATGCACTCAAGATGATACTCTCTGCAACCTGCACAAATTAAAACTAGGAGAAAAATTTGTAATCTCAATTCAAGCTCTTCTTTAGAGAGGAATAGGAGACTAGATGCACTCTGATGTAGAGAACTGATAGCTCCTCAAATATATAGAACTTAAGCAACCTTGTGCTCTGATAAAATTGACAACCTATGGCTCTCATACAATGTAGAAATAACATCACTAATTCTATGAAGAAATATAGCCTTGATGCTAAGAAGAAACATGGGATGTAGATCTAGCCACAAGATAATTCTCACAAGCATGCACAAGGAAAATAGAGAGAAGAATAAAGAGCCTGAATCACATGAAGAAGTGAAGAATGAATAATTGATTTATTATTACAATAGTAATACATCCTTATAAAGGAAAATTGAGTTACTGGAAGACAACTCATGCTATCTCATAAATCAGGCTTACTAAATATGATAAACCCCCATAGATGACTAAGGTACTTTCCAACTTTGTCAATGACCTCACAAATTAGCTAAAGCATGAGTGATCAAAAAACATGTTAATCCAGGAATATGGAGAGAAAATCATGGAGGATGGGTTGGAAACAAAAGATAGTGGTTTCCTATTTAACTAGTTTTACTTTATCCACTGAAAATTTGGGATAAAGACGGATAAAAATAGAATCTGCAAGAAGGCATAGTTACTGAATATAGCAGTCAATAAAGTAGGTGGGATCTAGCCAGAATCACGATAAAGGTGCTCCTAGGGTATATATGGAAACTGTTGACCAAGTGGTGCAAGTGGATGCCAACTATCTAGACTAGTGGGTAGGAAATTAATCAATAATGATTAAATATTGTTATTAGTACCACAAATTTGAATTTTTGGGTGGGAGGGGGGGTGGTTATTTCGCCTCTAAAATTCACTTTTGGGGGTGGTTTTTTCTTTGGAGGTGATATTTACAAAATCGCCCCTAATAGCACCAATTATAAAAGTTTGTAGTTTTAGGGGCAATTCTGGAAGAGATCAAAACCACCCCTAAAAGTGACTTTTGGGGGCGGTTCTAACCCCAGCCCCCAAAAAACAAAAAAGTGACTTTTAAGGACGGTTCTAAAATTCCCTTGTAACACCTATGGGAGAAGTTCCAAACCTTCCCTAAAATTCCTTATTACAAACCTTTGGGGGCATTTAGAAACCCTCCTTGTAGTTACCTACAGGGACGGTTAAAAACCCCCCTCGTAGGTACCTATGGGGTGTTTTTAAACCCCCCCATATGTGCCTATAAGGTTGGTTCTAAACCCCCCCTTAACAAAAAATGCCCCAATCACACAAACGCTAAAATTTTATAATTTTAAGGGTGGTTCTGGAAGAGATCAAAATTGAAGTGACTTTTGGGGGTGGTTCATAAACCCCCTTAAAATTACTTATTATATACCTTTGGGGGCGGTTATAAACCTCCCCCACCCCTTATAGGAACCTACAGGGGCAGTTCGAAACCCCCCTCATAGAAACCTATGGGGGTGGTTTGAAATGTTGATGTATTTGTAACTTCAGAATGTATTCACTTGTTTATTTCATATATTGTATTTCATTGGTCCCCAATGTTCCTACCGGTAGAATCATTAATGTAATCAAGTCATGTAAAGTCATATATTTTAACCCTCCTTGTTGATCAGGGGGAAAAGTCTCTATATTTGTGGGGCACTAGGGTTATTAGACTCTCCTAGAGAAGTCAGCCCTGGTAGGTAATTGTCAAGTCGAAAACTAGCATAAATAGAAAGTAAGCCTCTCTATTTGATACACACTCTCACCCAGCTATAGCACATAGGTGAGAGAAGAGGAGCTCACACAAGTGAGAGAGAGAGAGAACAGTCGTTGGAGATCATCTTCCTGTATTTAGGTTTTATTGCTGCCATTGGTTCTCATTCTATCTCTGAGGAAGTTGTGGGGTTTTCTCCTTTATAGTTTCTCTGAGGAAAATATTTGTGTCTATTGTCTCTTTGGATTGATTGTTGTGCATGTTACTCTCTCACATAATATCCTAAGATCATATTGCATAAATGATAAAAATATAACATGGTATTAGAGCTAACTTGAGAAGAAGACACTATGTAGATGCAAAATCTAGGGCATATTAATTTTTGGGTCTCTCTCCACAAATCATTAACAAAAGGAGGCTATGCTAACTCTCTATTGAAAGGCGCATCTTTCTGTCGAAGCAGAATTTGATTCCGAGCATTTTCAGTCACTACTGTGGGAAATTAGGGATTTTCACAGAAGAGGAATTTTTGAGTGAGCCTAGCATAGGATTTATATCCTCCTCAAAATTCAAATTTAGAGACCAATATCAAAAATTTTGGTTGGGTAAAACTCCGGGAAAGTCAAACCCTAATTTGACCCCAGACTAGAACACCCTAAAATACTAAAACTAGTAGTTTTTGTACATTCTCTCTATATCCATATTGAAGAAGGCGTAGAAGCTGAAATTTTTACAGGACAAATAAAATTTTGTGTTGAACATTGTGTAAAAATATCAGCCTCATATTCGCTATATTATGGGAGATATGATTCCTCCAACTCAGGGTTCTAGCCTCTCCCAGGATTCATCCCTAAAAAGGACACCTAGGGAGAATTCCTATATCTCGGGCTACGAAGGTCCAAATGAAATTTCACAAGATGTTACAAATAGGACGGACTAGAATTTTTGTGGTAAACTTTTCAAACCCCGAAGGTGAAATAGTGACACATCAAAGTCCGTACAAGTTCACTACGATGAACAGTACTGAAAGAAGTCACCTTGGGGAAACTCTCATAAGTTCCAATTGGTGTAAAAATTTATGCTCAAATATGCAGTGTTGGAAATAGGATAGATGAGGATACCTCAGTACAAAATTTTAGACATAGAGAAGCAGTACTTTCGGATATATTACAAAAACCATATCAGACATTTATATAGAATAAATTGAAGAAAACTAGAGCATCAGATATTTTGCAGTTCTGATCACTGTTTTGGGAAAATGAGTATGCTACTCAACTCTCCTTCAAGAGGAACATATTTCTATCCATTCAGATCTAAAAGATTCCAAGTTTTGAAAATTAGGGTTTCTCTAGCAAACCTAGATCAGCTAGATCCCAAACCAGGACGCACACCTAAAATCGATAAGATATAATCTTTTGCTATTTACATTTGAGGTTCTCATTTCAAAATGACCTATCACACCAGCTTGATGACAAGATTGGTGAAGGTGAAAACTTCCAAGCATGGAAGTATAGGATTTCACTGGTTCTTGAAGAAAATGAATTGGACACCTACATAAGTGGGGAGGTTCCAGTTCTAGGGTGAGATGAGGCTAAAGCCTTACACAAGAATAACTTGGTCAAGGCCAAGAGGATCATTTCTTATTCAATCAAGGATCACCTTATACCACAAGTGTCTTCCCTAAAGACACCCATAGATATGTTTGATTCCTTGACTAAGCTATTTGAAGGGAAGAACATAAATCAAAAGATGACTTTGAAAAACCAATTGAAGAATGTAAATATCCAGAATGCAGAGACCATACAGTCATACTTTACAAGGTTCTCTCAAATCAAAGAACAACTTGAAGCAGTGGATGAAGAAGTAGAGAATGCAAAAATTGTGATAACCACCTTGAATGGCCTCCCAGGATCATGCGATTCGTTCATTCGAGGAACGTGTGACAGAAGGAAGTGATTACCTTTAGCAAACTCTGGGAAGAGTGCACACAAGAAGAAGCTTGACTCATAATAAGAGAAGAGAAAATGGGAGCAACTGAATATTAAGCTCTCACGATCTAAAGAAGATCCCTCAAGTGATGAGGAATACGAAGGACTCTTGAATAACCTCTTATCCATCTTAGAATTTTGATAAGAAATGATGTTGTTATGAATGAATAATATGATGAAGCGGAAGGCTCAAGAAGGAGTCTACCCATGCAACAAATAAAGATAATTATTCAATTGTCATTTCATGATATTGTTTTGTTATGCATTTGTTTATATTCAGTTGATGTGTTATGCATGATAGAATGTTTGCATTAACGAAAGTATACTAATAATATGCATGTGATGGGTAAGTATCTCATGGTGCTATACAACTCTCCATTGCTACTTATCTAGAACGAAACCTCTTTGTTGACATATTACATTAGTGCACAATCTCAATGATGTCATGGTAGAGATGGAAGGCATCTAGAAAGTTTGTGTGAGATATGGATGAATGTTGTATTGGCTAAAATAGTTGCATGATTATATATTTATGCATAATAATTTTCCATTATGAATATTCCTTATGAAATGTTTCTAACCATATAATTGGTGCATTTGACTTATAGGAAATATAGCATACAATTGCCTACAAGAAAACAAGGATGAGACTTGTTCCGAAGAACAAGTGATGACAGTTCAAGATTCACTCTAATAATCCAAGATGAAGAATAATATGACGATACTTTCAAAGAAAGAAGAGGTCTCATACACAATATAGTTATGTGACACTATCAAGTGACATCATTGATGTAGAACCTTCCAGCTATGAAGAAATAGCCAAGAAGAAAGGGAAGGAGTGCACCAGTTCAAGAAGAATGATGTCTAAGATGTGGTATCGAGACCTGAAGGGAAGTCTATAGTATCTTCCATATGGATCTACAAGATCCAGCATGCAATAGATAACAACATCGTGTGATACAAGGCAATATTCGTAGCATGAGGATTCTCATAGAAAGAAGGCACAAACTATGAAGAGACATTTGCAGCCATTGGAAGTCGAGACACATGACAGATAGACTCATGTGTGAAAATTAAAGAAGGCCCTATACGAGCTTAGAAGACACCCATGGGAAAACACAAATGAGGAGCTTGGAGATCACCTAGAGTAATGAAGATCTTAACCTTTTCTACAAGGTTGAAGATGAAAGCCTATAGAGGATGACAAGCTCACATATGGGTGCGAGAAGAACATTTTCAATATAGAGGATCTTAGTATACAGTGACCCTAGATGGATAGATAGAATATTAGTAGCAAAGGAAGCTACTTGTCACTCCAGTACAGAATGTTTCAATACATAGAGTATGAAAGGCAGAGGGAAAATGATGCTCCACTTCAGAGGGAGTAACTGCAGAAGATCCTTAGGTTCGACATGGTACGACAGGATGGACAGTTTACTAATGGTTGTAGGCTTTACTGAGAGTAAAGAGGATTCCAACATTTACTTTAAGGTTGAAGGTGGAGGACCAGTGATGCTCCTGTTATATGTCGATGACTTGTTCCTGATAGGAAAAGAGGAACTCATTATAAATGCAAGAAGGAGACTTGCTGTCGAGTTCGAGATAAAGGAATTGGGTATGATGCACTACCTTCTAGGCATGGAGGTGTAGCAGAGTGTAGATGTAATCTTCATAGGAGAATGGAAGTATGTAGTAGATATCCTGAAGAGCTTCGGGATGATGGACTGCAAGGCCATGACCACACCTATGGCATCGAACCTGAAGCTATTGAGCGATGCTTCATCATAGTCTGTTGATGCTACGATGTATCGTCAAATGACTAGGTTCTTGATGTACCTGATGAATACGAGACTAGATATTTGCTTTGCTGTGAACACATTGAGCAAGTTCCTGACAGATCTGAGACATGTTCACCTGATTGTTGCAAAGCATATTCTAAGGTACCTGAAGGGTATAGTTGATTATGGTCTCAAGTATGGGGTGAATCAAAAGATTAACCTGGAAGGTTATGTGGATTTGTATTGGGTAGGGAGTGCCATTGATAGGAAGAGCACTTCGGGGTGCTGCTTCAGTATGGTATCAAGTGTTATTTCTTAGTTTAGCAGGAAGTAATCCTGTGTGGCACTGAGTATAGCCAAAGCAGAGTATGTTGCAGCTTGTTAGACTAGTTGTGTGGAAGTGTAGCTGAGGAAGCTACTATCTAATTTGTTTTATCTCCAATTGGATGATACTTGTATATATTATGACAACCAGAGTTGTGTGAAGTTGTCAGAGAACCCAGTGTTCCATGAAAAGTCAAAGCATATTGAGATCAAATATCACTATATAAGGGATATGGTGTAGAGATGAGCAGTGAAGCTCTAGTATGTTGCAACGGACGAGCAGATAGCTGATGTGTTAACCAAGCCATTAGCCAGAGTGAAGTTTGAGTACTTCAGGGAGAAGTTGGCCAGTGTTCTCCAGATCGAGGTTCCTTCTAAGGGGAAGTGATGAGTCTGTGTTCCCTTATAACATGGTGGTAGGATTGGCTCCTCCCATGGTCAGATGTAAGTGCAGAGCCCTTCTGACATGGTGGTAGGATTCGTTCCTCCCATTGTCAGATGTAAGTGTAGAGCCCTTCTGACAGGGTGGTAGTATTGGTTCCTCCCATGGTCAGATGTAAGTGTAGATTCCTTCTGACATGGTGGTAGGATTGGTTCCTCCCATGGTCAGATGTAAGTGTAGATCCCTTCTGACATGGTGGTAGGATTGGTTCCTCCCATGGTCAAATATAAGTGTTGAGCCTTTCTGACATGGTGCAGGTCAGGCCTCCCATGGTTGGAGGTAAGTGTTGATCCTTTCTGACATGGTGGCAGGTTGGGCCTCCCATGGTCAGATGTAAGTGTAGAGCCTTTCCCCGGATGGTATATGGTGTTTCATACCATGCCGATGGATGTAAGTGCAGAGCCTTTACCTAGATGGTAGATGGTGTGTCCTACTATGCCGGTGGATGTAAGTGTTGAGCCTTTCTAACATGGTGGCAGGTTGTGCCTCCCATGGTCATATGTGAGCCTTTTTCGATATGGTAGATTGTGTTTCCTACCATGCTGATGGATGTAAGTGCAGAGCCTTTCCCTCGATGGTAGATGGTGTGTCCTACCATGTCGATGGATGTAAGTGCAGAGCCTTTCCTCGGATGGTAGATGGTGTGTCCTACCATGTCGGTGGTTGTAAGTGCAAATCCTTTCCCTGGTTGGTAGATGGTGTGTCCTACCATGCTAATGGATGTAAGTGCATATCCTTTCCTCATATGGTAGATGGTGTGTCCTACCATGCCGATGGATGTAAGTTTTGGGCCTTTCCTCAGATGGTAGATGGTGTGTCCTACCATGCTGATGGATGTAAGTGTTGGGATTTCTGACATGGTGACAATATAGGCCTCCCATGGTCATATGTGAGTGCTGGGAATGTCTTTCTGATATGGATGTTCGATGTGTTCCTCCCATGGTCAGATATAAGTGTTGAAGAAGATGAATACCTACATGGAGGCTAGGCATACAACCAACATAAAAAAGGGCTGGCTCTGTAGAACTTCCTGTGACACGTATAATTGAGTAATTGAGAGATATCACCATTTGATCGAGATAGTGGAAGAAGTGATGATGATGATCCAGTAACGATCCATATTTGATGATGATCTAGTGATGATCCAGTGATGAATATTTGTGCTGATGAATTGTGTCTAGAGAATACCTTCCTAGTTAAGAGGGAGTGTTGATGTATTTGTAACTTCGGAGTGTTGATGTTGAATATTTCTCCTTTATGATTTCCCCAAGGAAAATCTTTGTGTCTATTGTCTCTTGTGATTGATTGTTGTGCATGTTATTTTCTCATATAAGATCCTAATATCATAATGCTTAAATGATAAAAATATAACATGAAACCCTCCCTAAAACTCCATCTTACAAACCTTTGGGGGAAGTTATGAACCCCCCTCATTGTAACATACAGGGGAAATTTTGAACCCCCCTCATAGAAAATAAAAAATGGTTTGAAACCCCCCATATAGCCATAATAAATCATAATAACATATATTTTATTAAAAACACTATTATTGCATAATCATCGGGGCACAGAGAAATCGAACCACCAACCTGCTGCTTATAAGGCAGGTGCTCTTCCATTGAGCTAGAGCCCTTTAATAATTGGGGAAATAAGAAATATAAAGACCAATATTGCATCATTTGTAATTCTAAGAAAGATCAATAAGATCTAAATAAAACCATGCTTAAAATCCAATTTTTCTTTCCAAAGACAACCATGCTTAAAATCAAAAGAAGGTTGTTTTCTCAATTTTGGGCATGTCCTAGACAATCCTGGCATAGTAAAACCATAGAAAAGGTATACATTCATATCTATCATTCTAGAGCATTAAAAGATGAAGTTTCATCCCTAATTCCTGTAGCAACCCTAAAATATGACAAAACAACAACGATGTGGAAGTATTAGCAACAAATGGCAGTTTTGGGGTTCATGTTGAAGGTTAAGCTAACATGGTAGGGACGACATCTACAATGACTGAATCATAATTATTAAAGGGTCGAGGTACACAAATAGGATGGTCTAATATATACGCAGCAACCTCTATATAATAACCCTCTCCAACCCTAGTCCCTCTTTTCAATCCCTCTCCATTAGGGGGGTCAAGGAGAGCCCTTGGATTATTTACAGCCATAGGTTCCTCATCAGCCATTTGAAATACACCAACATACATATAACATGTTGCATGATGCATAAAGTATTCACCTCCACAACCCTCGGAAGATTGTTTTGGATTCTTTCTAGAATCCAAAGTTTCCCTCACGTTATTCAATAAATCATAAATTGTTGAGGACAACACACAACTGGAATAATTTGTAAGTGGTTTTAAAATGTAAGAGGGTCTTGGAGCTTGATAATATATCACAATTTTAGGATTATTTTCTATAACATCAATCAGTTGAAGTGGCTGGGGTGGTGTGATGAGTGACTTCTTCTAAATACTAGTGCATGCCAATATTTTTGTTGAAATTGGTTGTATATCATTGTCACTATCAGGGGATACAAAAAAACAATTCCATGGTTGTTCCAACATATTTTGTTCTAAGCTTTAGTGTTTCGTCACAAGCAAATTCTAGATGACTCAAAACAGAAAATTAAATGGCCTTTTACAGACACAAAATGAGAGTTTAAATGCCTAGTGTAGTTGGTCTAAAATTTTGATTTAATGATGTTAATTTCCATATTGCTTTAGAACATAAAATAAGTGGGTTTTTTAATAGGGTTTTATCATGGTTGAAAGGGAAACACTAATTCCTAGTTTCCATCTTGGGAAAATGGTGTCACAAAAGGCCTTTAAGAGGGCTTTCAAATATGGTTTTGGGGTATAGATGGCACCAAGTAGCATACAAGTATAGCATGTAGCAGATCCTGTTCATTATTGAGAGAGGACGAATATACTTGCAGACAACAATATGAACCCATAGACCAATACCATTAATCAATCTCCAAACATTTTTTGCAGCCATGGATTTGGAGAAAATAACATGTATATTGTATCCCCATCCACCACAAATTTAAGGTAATGCCAAAGCTTACCACTTTATCTAGACCAATCCCTATTTTTCCATACTAATAAACCACAAGAACCTAAAGCAAATCTTTCTAATTTTTTCAATAACACCAACTAGAATCCAAAAGTTCATCCTGGAAACAAGTATTGCTTCTAAAACAGTTTAATTAGAACCACTTTCCCTGTTTTTTAAAACTATCTATGGATTCAATTTTTGATACAAGCTTCACATTTTCAGATAAACCAGTCGTAATCCTTCTTGACATATGAAAATGGATTTAATCGGAGACCCAAATATTTCATTCCTTCTTCAATATGATTTAAAAATATCACCTATAATGAAAGATGGAACTGTACAACTATATTAAAATATTTGTAATATAGGATAAAAAAGGAAAAAAGTTATAATAAAGAGATGGAAAACATAAGAATAAATTGATGTTATATTATAAAAATTTGAAAAACTTAAAATTTTATAAAAAAAACTGAAAAAAAATTAGAAATTTATAGAATAAGTTTGAGAAAACTCCCCAATGCAAATATAACTCGTTGAAGCAAGATTGCAATTGTATAACAACAAAACAATTTTGACCATAGAAAGCAAGCTTACTCCCTTATATGTTTCTTGGTGGAAGTGTAATAAAGTGGGGCCAATGGGGAACACCTTGTGATGATGGGTGAATAGTTTTGTCCTTATTGTAATAAAGTGGGCCAATGGAGAACCCCTAAGGGCCATGGTGAGTTAATAGTTTTGTCCATTCTTCATTTTTCAGGAAAGGTTATCCTTTTGAAAATAATAGTAATAAATATCATCATCATCACCACCACCACCACCACCACTACCGCCACCACCACGACCATCATCATCATCATCATCACTAAAACGGTTATAATTTTTATTAAAGAGTGGCATCGTTGCTAAAGCCAAAAAAAAAGCATTTTACAATGTTCAGTAATTTTGGATATGTTGAAATGTGAATCATACATCTATAAACAAGATAATTTGTTTTTAAATCTAGGAATTTAAAGATATACACAAACTAATATAGCTAAAACAAAAGTTACATAGTCCATGATATATGAGAGTGATTGGAGACCCATGCTCAACAGCATGCCTAAGCTTAAGGAAGTCAAGGTTGTGTCTTAAATAACTCTATAATTTTGAGGAAAAAAACTGAATTCTTCTCTCTCTGTACCGGCCGAATCTACAACGGGAATATGACCAAGATCCTTGGCAATTTGCTCCACTCTTGCACCTTCCTTTGCTCTGTCTTGATCGGGTACAATTGATGCACTTCTTACACTCTTCTGTTTAGGTATCTTATGGAGAAATGAGATAAAATCCTGCATCCATTGAGGATGGGGGAGTCAGTGTCAATCTGCTAGTAGTGTCCCTCCATCTGATTTGTGTTGCATGTAAACTTCCAGTTCTTTGTGCCCCAGGCCTTAAGGAATGTTGTGGATTTCATATGATTGGATCAAAGAAGAGAGAGACCCTTGGGAAAAGATAACACCTTTGTTTTCTTCAATATCCACTTCATTGTTTAGGGTCCTTAGAATATGGAAGATTTGGTAGGAGGAGAAATTATCTAGCAAGATTTTTATCTGGTCCACATAGGAATTAAACCTAGCATTCCTGGAAATTTTTTTGAAGAGGATAGAATTAATGAGAAGCAACGAATCCCCAAAGATCTAAATGTCATTTAAAAATAAGCGCAGAGTTAGTTGGAAACCTTTGTATAGAGAAAGATATTCGACTTGGTTGTTTGATTTATTCCCTAGGCCCCAACTGAATCAATTTTCTATTTTTCCTTCTGGGGATATAAACACTCCACCTCCTCCAGCCTTCCCAGGATTTCCTCTGGAATCTCCATTGAAGAAGATCCCAATATTCATTTGGGATTATTGCCAAATTTTGAATTCAGTAAGATATATCCTTATTTTCCAAGACTGGACACTTTCGGGTTGACTGTGAATGAAGGGAAATTTCTCGGAGGGGAGACTTCCTACCCAAGCCCTTTCTAGGGTACTGAGTTGTGTATCCAACTAGCTTCTTAAATCCTTTAAAGCATCCAAAAGGATATATTTGTCTTGAACCGCTACTTGCAAGGAGGTGCACAGAGAGTCATTGAAGATGGATTTGTTCCTTACAAGCCATAGTTTCCAGCAGATAAATTTTGGTATAGATCGACAACTAGATTTGTTTCCATACCGATTTCTCCTTTAGAGGGTAAGGATATTGTGATTTCCAAGTCAGAAAAACTTGGGATATGGATAAGTGTGAAGGGTTAAGGGCGTTCAAATATTTTAAGAGGATTTTCCATACCTTCTCTATGAAGATGCAACCCACAAATAGATGTTCAATAGTTTCCAAGTCCTTACGACAAAGAGGAAATCTATGAGGGCCAAGAATTCCTCTTTTCTACCATATTTTCCCAAGTTAAGAGTTTCCTATGAGCTAAAAGACAAACAAAGAAGTTAATCATGGGTGAGACAAAGTAATTCCAAACAAATTTCCATAAATTTTTTTGAGACGATGGATCTTTCTCATTCTGGAGTTGCTTAAATCCTAGAGCAGATGTATAATGACAAGTTTCCCCCCATACATTTTTGTCTTGAAAACAATGGTGGATGGGAGCGCACCCTGAAAGCTTATCTAGCAAGTTATTTTTCTCCATGAGGAAACATTCTGGGAGCTCTAGAAGGATCCAATATTTCCATGAGTCGTCGTTAGACAAGATGGAAATGTCTTCCACAATTTTGAGTCCTTTTCCTAAATTCAATCTTCGAAGTCCATCCAGATATGAAATAGAATTGAGAGGTGGATTTCCAAGGATCCTGTCTATCCAAATGTGGATCTTCTTCCCGTTTTTGAGGATCCAGTAGAGGTGAGGTAAGAACAAATCCAAGCCTACTTCACAAAGATTCCAAAGCAGGGTTCCTCTGGGGTTGTCTTCTCTTTGCAAACAATGTGATATATTTCCTCCCAAATATTTCCTCCTTGAGGTTTGGCTAACACAATTCTTTCTATCAGAAACAATATGCCGTAATATTTTTCATCCCATGGTTAAGTTTTCTAACTGAGGATCTCGAATATGAAGACCACCTTTTTGTTTTGATCTTTTGACCATGTTCTAATTGACGAGATGGAATTTGTTTTGGTTTCCTTTTTCCCCTCTCCATTAAAATTCCTTTATGAGTCTGGAGATTTTTTCAGTGACTGATTTTGGGGCTAAAAAAACCGAAAATTGAAAGATAAGGAGAGAAGAGAGGATTGTTTGATGAGAACTACGTTACCAGCTGGATTTAAAAACCAACCCCCCTGTGAAATTATTTTTTCTTGAATTTGTAAATGTATTTGTAACTTCGGAATGTATTCACTTATATATCTTATGTCTTGTACCTCGATGTCTATTCTGGGAAGTGTCTATAATGTATTTGAGTCATGTCATGCACTGATGTTCCTATCGGGAGGTTCTATAATGTAAACAAGTCATGTCAAGTCATTGTGGGTAACCCTCTTATTGTTCAAGGGTTAAAGTCCCCGTAGTTCCGTGGCACTAGGGTTATTAGACTCTCCTAGAGAAGTCGGCCCTAGTGAGTCATTGTCAAGCCGATAATTAGTATAAATAGAGAGTGAGCCTCTCTATTTATCACACACTCACTCACACTCAGTTGTAGTGCATAAATGAGGAAGAAGAAGTTGTTGGGGCTAGAAATAAAGAGGCTACTACTATCAGGATATCATCTTACTGTTTTTTTGGGCTTTCCTATTTGGTGCTTATTCTATCTCTGAGGAAGTTGCAGGGTTTTCTCCTTTATGGTTTCCCCAAGGAAAATATTTTTGTTCATGTTCTAATGTGTTTGATTGATGTGCTTGTTATTCTCTTAGTTAAGGTCCTAAGTTAATGATAGCTTAAATGATAAAAATCTAACATGGTATCAGAGCTAACCTGAGAAGAAGACACTCTGCAGCTGTGGGAACTAGGGCTTCCTACTTCTTGGATCTCTCTCCACAGATTTTCAGAAAAAGAAGTTGGACTAACCCTCCTCCTCGGGGCACATCTTTCTGTCGAAGCAGACTCTGATTCTGAGCATTTTTAGTTTTTGACCCGACACTAGAGCCGAAAATTAGGGATTTCCACAGAAGTGGAATTTTTCAGTGATCCCAAGCTTGGATTGATCTCCTCCTCAAAATCAAAGTTTAGAGATCAAGATCAAAGCATTTGGTTGGACAGAACTTTGGAAAATTCAAACCCTAATCTGCTCTTGAACCAGCATTGCAGAAATTCAACTCCAAATCCAGATCCGACATCTTGACCTGGTAATATCTAAATCTTTTGTATTTCCATTTGAGGTTCTCAGTTAATATGTCTCATCATACCAATATTGATGAAAATATTGAGGGAGCTGATAACTTCTGAGCCCGAAAGTATAGGATCTCCCTCGTCCTGGAAGAAAATGAGTTGGACTCCTACATCAATGAGGAGATTCTAGTTCCAGAGGGAGATGAGGCTAAGGCCTTACACAAGAAGAATTTGGTTATGGCTAAGAGGATTATTTTTTATTCAATCAAGGATCACCTCATACCACAGGTGTCCTCCCTAAAGACACCTAAAGTTATGTTTGATTCCCTAACCAAATTGTTTGAAGGAAACAACATAAACCAGAAGATGACTTTGAGGAACCAATTGAAGAATGTGAAGATCCAGAATGCGGAGACCATATATTCATACTTCACAAGGGTCTCCTAGATCAAAGAAAAACTTGAAGCAGTAGATGAAGAAGTGGAGAACGCAGAGATTGTAATGACCACCTTAAATGGTCTCCCTAGGACATGGGACTCTTTCATTCAAGGGATCTGTGCCAGAAAGAAGTTAGTCAAGTTAAGCAGACTACGGGAAGAATGATCTCAAGAAGAAGCTCGGATAGTAGCTCGAGAATAAAAGATGGGAAGTGAAGATCAAGCTCTCACAGTGCAATCCAAGAAAACCAGATCTAGCCACTACAGAGGTAAGTACTCTCATCAAAGGAATAAATTTAGAAAACCTAGAGATAACTCTAAGTTCATTTGCTATACATGTGATGAAAGAGGACACTTTGCTAGAGATTGTCTTAGAAACAAAAGTAGCTCTCACAAGAAGAAGGGAAACAAGAGAAGACATCATGCTCATGCTGCAGAGGATGATGAACCTTCCACAAAGATAAACAAACAAGATAGTGATGATTCTTCAAGTGATGAAGAATATGTTCTGATTTCCGCTCTCACAGGAACTATCACACATGGCAGCAATGATTAGCTTATAGATAGTGGTGCTTCCAAACATATGACAGGATTCAAGGAATCCTTTGTGAAATTATCTGAACATGAATCACCTCACAAGGTGAAACTAGGAGATGACTACTAGTATCCAATAAAAGGTAGGGGTGAATCCTCGTACAAGCTAGACTCTAGAAATTCTATCAAGATGAAAGATGTATTGTTTGTACCTGGACTAAAGAAGAACCTCCTCTCCATATCTGCATTGGATGCAAAAGGAATGAGGGTTGGATTTTTAGATGGCCAAGTCCTCATGTGGCCAAAGGGAAAGTCTTTCGATGATGCATTAGTGATTGGGGAACAAGAAGGAGGACTATACAAATTGAAGGGCCAACTAGAACAAGATTTGGTTCATGACTTGGTAGAACCAAATGAGCTTTGGCATAGAAGACTTGCACATGTGCATTACAGAGCACTACCACTTGCAAGCAAAGTTGTTGAAGGTCTCCCAAAAATGCAAACAAAACATGAAGGTGTATGCAAAGGATGTGTGAAAGGGAAGAACACAAAGAAGACATTTCCAAGTAGCGAGAGCAAGGCAAAAGTAATCTTTCACTCTGATGTATGCGGTCTGATGTCATCCAGGTCACTAAGCAAGTATGTATACTATGTTTCTTTTATTGATGATTTTTCTAGAAAGGCATGGATATACTTTATGAATAGAAAAGATGAAGTATTCACCAAGTTCAAGGAATTCAAAGCCTTGATCAAGAATCACACAAAAAAGAAGATCAAGACCTTTCGATCAGATAATGACGTAGAATTCACATCAAATGAATTCAAAGAGCTATGCAAAAAATCAGGGATTAAGAGGGAGTTATCCACTCCATAATCCACAATAGAATGGGATTGCAGAAAGAAAGAATAGAACGATCATGGAAGCAGCAAGGGCCATGCTTCATGATCAAGATCTTCCTATGCATATATGGGCAGAAGCTGCCAAAACAACGGTGTATGTACAGAACCGTACTCCACACAGAGTACTCGAGAACAAGACACCTGAAGAAGTCTTCTTCGGCAAGAAACCTAAATTCAGCCATCTCAGAATATTCGGCTGTCCTGTATACATACACATTCCGAAAGAAAAGAGGACAAAGTTAGATCCTTTAGGAAAGAAGGGTATATTTGTGGGATACTCTGAAAGCTCGAAGGCTTACAAAATATACTTCCCAGGGTTTAAGAATATTGACATTAGCAGAGGTGTAACATTTGATGAAGATTCAGCCTACATCAAATCCAGGAAGAGACTAGCTGAAGAACCTAAAGAAACAAGAGCACCCATAATTGATGATACAACCATGAACGAAGAAATTCAAGAATAAGATCAAGAATTATAAGAACCTCAAGAACCTGTAGATCCACCTCAGGAGAATAATCCTCATAAGAGGAAACATGCTTGGGTACATGAAATTATCCAAGGTGTAGAAAGATATGGAGCTTCAGAAGAAACACCCAAAGGAAGAAAGAGAACTAGGTCCTACTCCAGTTATGTAGGCTTGCTATGTTACATTATTGATAAAGAACCTTCCAACTATGAAGAAGCGACAGAAAGGAAATAATGGAAAGAGTCTATGATCGAAGAGTATCAATTGATCATGAAGAATGATGTTTGGGATGTTGTCCCAAGACCAGAACGAAGTCCATT
The DNA here is from genome assembly GCA_001517045.1 of Pseudotsuga menziesii. Taxonomy (NCBI): domain Eukaryota; kingdom Viridiplantae; phylum Streptophyta; class Pinopsida; order Pinales; family Pinaceae; genus Pseudotsuga; species Pseudotsuga menziesii. The sequence goes on from LPNX010232051.1 coordinate 274,784, forward strand.
GTAACTTCCAAATGGATCTACAAGATCAAGCATGTTGCAGATGGCAGTATATTGAAATATAAAGCAAGATTCATGGCTCATGGTTTCTCCCAGAAAGAAGGAATAGATTACAAAGAAACTTTTGCACCTATAGTCAGATACACTTCCATCAGATCAGTACTTGCTCTGGTTGTAGTGATGAAATGGAAGATACACCGAATGGATGTCAAGACTGCTTTCTTGAATGGTGTAGTAGAAGAGGAAGTGTATGTGGAGCAGCCACTCAGTTTTGAGACACATGACAAGGAGTCTCATGTGTGTAGATTGAAGAAAGCCCTGTACGGTTTGAAACATGCACCCAGGACACGGTATGGCAGAATTGATGGCTTCCTATCCGGTTTGGGCTTTACCAAGAGTAAAGCAGATTCCAACCTTTACTACAAGGTTGAAGATGGAAATCCAGTGATACTCCTACTGTATGTGGATGATATGTTTGTAACAGCTGTGGATGGGTTGATTGCTGATACGAAGAGGAAACTTGCTGCCGAGTTTGAAATGAAAGACTTGGGTATGATGCACTATTTATTAGGCATGGATGTGTGGAAAAATGCGAATGGAATCTTCCTTGGACAAGGAAAGTATGCAGTAGATATTTTGAATAGATTCAGGATGATGGACTGCAAGGCCATAACCACACCTATGGCATCAAACCTGAAGCTATTGAGTGATGCTTCATCAAAAGTGGTTGATGCTATGATGTATCATCAGATGATTGGGTCCTTGATGTACCTGATGAACATGAGACCAGATATTTGCTTTACTATGAACACCTTGATCCAGTTCCTGATAGATCCAAGACATATTCACTTGATTGCTACAAAGTATATTCTTAGGTACCTGAAGGGTACAGTTGATTATGGGCTCAAGTACAAGGAAAATTAGAAGATTAACCTGAATGGTTATGTTGATTCATATTGGGTAGGAAATTCCATCGATAGGAAGAGAACTTCAGGATGATGCTTCAGTATGGGATCAGGTATGATCTCTTGGTTTAGCAGGAATCAGTCCTGTGTGGCACTGAGTACAGCTGAAGTAGAATATGTTGCAACGTGTTCAACTAGTTGCAAGGTAGTGTGGCTGAGAAAGCTACTATCTGATTTATTTGATCTCCAATTGGATGCTACTTGTATATATTGTGACAACCGGAGTTGTACGAAGTTGTCAAAGAACCCAGTGTTCCATGAAAATTCGAAGCATATCGAGATCAAGTATCACTATATCAGGGATATGGTACAGAGAGGAGCAATGAAGCTCTAGTATGTTGTGACAGATGAACAGATAGCTGATGTGTTGATGAAGCCATTGGCTAGAGTGAAGTTTGAGTACTTCAAGGAGAAGCTTGGTGTTCTCCAAATCGAGGTTCCCTCCAAGGGCAAATGATGAGACCTAGAGCCATTCTGACATGGTGATAGGATTAGGTTATTTCCATGGTCAGATGTAAGGGCTGAGCCATTCTTTCATGGTGAGAGGATTTGATTCCTTCCATGTCAGATGTGAGTGTTGAACCATTTTGATGTGACTGTAGTATTGGTTCCTACATGATCAGATATAAGTGTTGAATGCCATTCTTGGAATGGAGGCAGCAGGTCAGTTACTAGGAATACTTAGTCTGGGACTAAGGGCCATTCTGATATGACTGTGGGATGTAGTCTTACATGATCAGATGGGAGTGCATGGCCATTCTGATGTGATTAAGGGATGTGTTCCCACTTGATCAGATATAAGGGTTGATGCCATTCTCTGAGAGAATGAAGGCACCTGGTCAGTTACCAGGAATCCTCAGTCTAGGACTAAGAGCCCTTTCAATGCGATATGTTTACACATGGTTGAATGTAAGTGCAGATCCTTTCTGACAAGATGAGGTCGGATGTAAGTGATGAGCCATTCTAGCACGATGTGTTTACACATGGTCAAATGTGAGTGACGTGCCTTTCTGACAAGATGAGGTCAGATGTAAGTGTAGAGCCTTTCCGAAAAGATGAGTTCCAATGTAAGTAATGAACCATTCTGGTGTGATGTGTTTACACATGGTCATATGTGAGTGCTAGGCCTTTCTGACAAGATGAGGTCAGATGTGAGTGCTAGGCCTTTTTGACAAGATGAGGTCAGATGTGAGTGCTGGGCGTGCCTTTCTGACAAGATGAGGTTAGATGTAAGAGTTGATCGGGCCATTCTGACTTAGGGTCAGATATAAGTGTTGAAGACATACATGAAGGGTAGGCCTACAACCAACATGAAAAAGGGATGGCTCTGTAGAAATTCCTATGACGAGAAGAATCAAGAGATAGCACCATTATGAGATAGCACCAATGATGATGATCCAAACTTAATGATGATCCAAATCAAGTGATGATCCAGATGTGATGATGATCCAGACTTGATGATGATCCAGATGTGATGATGATCCATACTTGATGATAATCCAGATTTGATGATGATACAACAGTGATGATCCAACAGACGTGATGATCCAGATCCCGTGATGAATAATACTTGAAGAAGAATATGACTTAGAAGAAGACTTGAAGACGAAGGTGACTTGAAGATGAATAAGATGAAGAAGACAAAGAAGATGAAGAAGACAACTTGAATATGAAGACAACTTGAAGGAGAAGATGACGAGATGCATTAGAGGAAATTTCAACTCAAAATGGGCCTTTTAACTTTTATTCAAATTCCATGTCATCCTGTGTTAGCCAATGAAATTGCTTTAAATTTGAAATACCGTATAGGTCTTAAACACTTTTTTAATATAAATTTGGGGATAGGTATCATAAAAAAAACTACTTTTTTTGTTTGTATATTTGACATATCTCCCTGTGTTTTTACTCAAATTTCGATCGGGAGAGCTCGATGGATGCGTAATTAAATTCCGCATCAAACGAGTACCCACTTGGTATACTTTTGATGGACCCTGCTACCCCAAAAACAAGAAATGCCTGAAAAAATGGAATGATGACATTCCATTTTTTCAGGTATTTCTTGTTTTTGGGGTAGTGAGGTCCATCAAAAGTATACTGAGTGGGTACTCGTTGGATACGTAATTTAATTACGCATCCAACGAGCTCTCCCGATCGAAATTTGAGTAAGAACACAGGGAGATATGTCAAAAATACAAACAAAAAAGTAGTTTTTTTCTTTTCTTCCTCCAAAATTAATAAATATTATTTTATTATTTTAACTATTATTTTATTAGTTCATTTTAGGAGGCCCATTTTGAGTTGAAATTTCCTCTAATGATCCAGTCGATACAGAGAAGAAGACCAATGCTGAAAATTTTGTCGAAAGAATACCTTCCTAGTTAAGAGGGAGTGTTGATGTATTTGTAACTTCGAAATGTATTCACTTATATATCTTATGGCTTGTACCCCGATGTTTATTATGGGAAGTGTCTATAATGTATTTGAGTCATGTCATGCCCCGATTTTCCTATCGGGAGGTTCCATAATGTAAACAAGTCATGTCAAGTCATTGTGGGTAACCCTCCTATTGTTCAAGGGTTAAAGTCCCCATAGTCTCGGGGCAATAGGGTTATTAGACTCTCCTAGAGAATTTGTCCCTAGTGAGTCATTGTCAAGTCAGGAATTAGTATAAATAGAGAGTGAGCCTCTCTATTTATCACACACTCACTCACACTCAGTTGTAGCGCATAGCTGAGGAAGAATAAGTTTTTGGGGCTAGAAAGAAAGAGGCTACTATTGTCGGGATATCATCTTACTGTTTTTGGGCTTTGCTATTTGGTTTTGATTCTATCTCTGAGGAAGTTGTGAGGTTTTATCCTTTATTGTTTCCCCAAGTAAAATCTTTGTGTTCATTGTCTTATGTGTTTGATTATTGTGCTTTTTATTCGCTCAATTAAGATCCTAAGTTAATGCTAGCTTAAATGATAAAAATATAACATAATTTTCCTCACCGCTTAGTTCCAATGATTTCCTTTACAAGACCCTGAAGTAATGGGAAGGCCTAAATATTTTAACTTGTCCCATCTATCAAAGCCTAGAATTCCCAAAATTTTGGCTATCTGAGCAAGAGGATATTTGCATTCTAGCCAAAGGTTGAGATTTTTCTATAGTTGACTGAACCCCTCAAGGAAACACAACAATTTTCAAGAGTAATTATTGAAGCTTTTGGATATATTCATAGAAGCACCTCCCAAGAAGAGAGATTCATCTGCAAAGAGAGCATGGTTGAAAGGACGAATACCATGTATAGTTCGAGTTCCCGTGAGCATGCCAACATTTATTTCTATATGCAGTTTCCTGCTCAAAGAATCATCCGTCAAAATATAAAGAAAAGGGGAGAGTGGGAAACCTTTCATTATTCCTCGATTTTCTTTGAATAACTTGGATGGCCTACCATTGACAAGTAGGTATATCCATGGATTACCTATACAAGATTTAATTAAGCTTGTGAAGTTGTTGATGCAGCCAAATTTTTCCAAGACCCCGAGAAGAAAGGAGTGTTTCACTCTATCAAATGTGTTTGCCATATCAATTTTGATTATCACACCATTGTATCTTTGTATCTTTCTATAATGGATTGCTTCCTGTACCAAAATGACATTATCTATAATTTAGTGGCCTTTTATGAAGCCTCCTTGGTTTGGAGAAATTAGCTTGTTGAGAAGCGCTTTAATGTTATTAAACAACAACTTTGAGATGATTTTGTTAGAAGCGTTACATAGAGAAATAGGATGGAACCGAGTGAAAGAGCTTGGATTAGTTTCCTTAGGGATCAGAGCTGAAAACATTGATTTTGTGCAGCCCCCCACCTTAGCTTTGTTTTGAAAATTTATGATCATTCTCATAAGGTCTCCTTTGATTAAATACCAACAAGCTATGTAGAAGTGAATGGTAAAACCATCAAGTTCGGGGGCCTTATCTGGGTCGATGGCCCAGATCACATTGATAATTTAGTATTCTGAAAAGGCCTTTAGTAAATTAACATTTTATGCCTGATGAATCAGAGATGGGATATGATCTAGAAATTCTTTGGTGATCTCTTCCTCCACCTCACCTTCCTTTGTAAACATGTTTGGGAAATGTGCTTGGGATAATAATTTCACTTGTTCCTGGCCTTTGACTATTTCTCCTTTGCTTGTGTGAATTTGTGAGATATGGTTGATAGACCAGCGGCGCTTTGATTGTTTATGGAAAAAAGAGGTATTCATGTCTCCAACTTTCAGCCACGTGCTTCTAGATTTTAAATGCCAACATTCTTATTCTTGTCGAAAATCTTGAAATACCTTAGCTTGAAGCTTGACTTCTACATCCAAATCATAAGCCTCGGTGGGATTATAATCATTTATAGTTGGGTAGATAACATAGAATTCACTTCCTCTCTTCTTAAGGCTAAGGGGGGTTAATGAGCCATATTGATCCAATATTTCAAAGTTGACTTGGTATTTTTTATTTTTTTCCCAAACACATCTCAGTGATCCTATAACCATGATATTCCAATCCTTCTCTACAATTTCCATGAATCCTTGTACATTAACCCATTGGGGACTAAACCGGAAGGGGATAGGTCCCAAATTTTCAACTTCTTTTAAAAACAAAAGAATTGGCTTATGATCAGAAGCTAAGTTGGCCATTATGTGAGAGATTGACATTTTCCCTTCCACTGGTAAAGATATTTGTACTAAAAATATGTCGAGACGAGCTGCGAATCACTTTCTCCCACTCTCTTGTAGTCTAGGTGAAACAACCTTGATTGGGTTTAATATATAAAAGATCCTAGTGTTGGATGACGTTTTCAACATCATTCTCGAAGGTGTCTTTCCCAAAAAATCCTCATTTATTTTCTTTTGGTTTCAAGACTACATTTAGGTCCTCTAAAATTCTTAAATTTGTGGGTGAATAAATTTCCAGAAAGTCTACTAAGGTGTTCCAACAATATTTTTTCCATATGTAAAACATGGACGTAGATATTGAAGAGAGAGATGCCAATATTGCTTTTGAGATGGGTGAGTTCTATAAAAATCCAATGATGCATGGCGAAGAAATTGAGAATAAAAAAAAGTGTTTTCCACCCATAGGGTGGAAAGACCTCTCGAGGACCCTCTAGTACTGACAGCTACTCCTTGTATTTTTCATATTGAACTACTCAAAGAAAGAATCGCACTTTCATCTAGTTTGGTCTCTCGAAGCATGAGGATGTCTATAGGCTCCATTTTTGGAAGATATTGATTGCTTCTACTTTGTTTAAACTTACCAAGCCTCTGCAATTCCAAGAGACCAACTTCATTATTTACTGTGGGAGTGATTAGAGGAATCTCCTCTATTGTTTTGAGTTCTGGTATTTCTCGAGAATGTCATCTCCAAAATTTTTTAATTGCCATGCATTTTTTCCTTTTCTGCTTCTTCTTCTCTTAACTCCTTGTTGGATTTCCTTCCTTTCCTTTTAGTAGATCTGTCAAGAAAGTCTTCTTTGGAAGAGGAGACTAGATCATGTGGTTTCCTCTTGATCATTTCTCCATAAGAGGGAGAGGGAGTCACACCTTTGGAAGGAGAGCTAGAAATTAGAGAAACTGAGGTAGGGTTTGTATTTCTTTTAAGATTTATGACTCGTTTTTTTCTTTCTTATGGGGTATTTCGTCATCTTCTTGTTCTTCCAAAATCTTTGGATCTTCCTAAGAGTCTAGAGATGCAAATTTTTTGTTAGTGGTAACTGATTTCTCTTGAGTTTCTTTTTGGGGACTTTGTGGCATATGAAGATTTATTGTTGGTGGGGGGTTTTGAGGACCTACTACTCCTTACTGACCCACCTTTTCTCTTGATTTATTCATGGTTTTAGGACCAGAATATTTTTGAACCATCTTCCATTGTTCTCCTTTGTTTCCTTCTACTTTTTCCTCTTTTTTTTTCTTACAATGCCTAGAGAAATGGTTTTTTTATGGTAATAGCGACATTTTAAAGGGAGTTGTTCATAATATAGCTCTTGAATATGGGCACAATATTCCATAATGATTTTGATGGCCTCTGGGAGACCGATCTCTAGATCTATCTCGATGCATATCTGAGCACAAGAATATTGATCTTTCCTGTCTACCATGTCTATGAATTTTCCAAGAGTATTTCCTATCGCTTCCAGAGATTCTAGATTCCAATAATGCAGAGGTGGATGGGGCAGTCTAACCTAGACCAGGATTTTTGTAGGGACGTCTTGGGTAGGGTCAAAATCTGGATACCATTTTTTCAAGTATAACCCTTGTGGACCCATAATATATGGTATGTTTCTGAAAATAAGCTCTTTGTCTAATTTGTTGTAAAAAAAGAATATAAAGTATCCTCTTCCATGAAAGAAGCAGTTAACCTCTTTCGAAATTAATGGGATCCAGTTTATCTTCACCCAAGCGTAAATTTTGTTTGGAGAAGTCCATAGGCCTGTAAATTTCTTGATCAAACCCTTTTCTAAGAGATTCAGGGTTGTTTTGCAAGGCCTTGTTGATAAGAGAGCCGCCAAGGGGATTTCTGCTAGCTTCTTGACAAATTTGTGTTTCCTAGAACGTGCAGGGCATTTTTGTTGTGCTGCTATAAGTTTCCTAAAATATGCAACTTCTAGTGGGATAGTCGATTGAGGAGGAGAGGGAGGAGGATTTGATCCTCCTCCCTTAGCCATTTATGAACCATAGCCACTGGAAAAATCAACTTAACCCTGCTTATGATCGCACCTAGGGTTTCCTGATAAACCAGATGCAACCAACTGTGATAAAAAAAACTATAGTCGAATTCATTCCCATTTATTATTATTAATATTGATATTAGTTATATTTAAAATTTATTAAAATTATTATTAATTATATTTAAATTTAAAATTTAATTAAAATTATTATATAATTATTATTATTTATATTTAAAATTTAATGTGTAAAGTTTATTTATGTTTTTACCTTAATTATATGTTTTATTTTAATTTATAATATTTTATATAAATAATGTTAATTAAGTGATTATGAATCACTATGGAATAGGATGATGAAATACAAATATCTAAATGGGAAAACAATGGAGGATTGGTTCAAATTACAAAGGAACGAAGTTGAAAACTACTTAATTGTTTGGAAGGCCCTAGAAAATACTTTTCCTTTGATAGGAAATTGGATTATTTAGAAGATAGGGGATGGGAGAAAATCCAGGTCAGGCGAAGATCCTTGTGTAGGAGCTAAATAGAATTGCAAATTGGGTTAAGGGTTGGTCGAGCATCTACATTCAAAAAGTTTACTTTACATAAGAGATGTTGGACTTCAATAGAGAAACAATGTTTAGAATCAGAGGTGGAATTTTGCTGCAGAAATGAAACTATCAAGTGCACATGTAGAAGAATGACAACTCTATGTGAATAATCTTACTCATGGAGACATTAGAGTGTCAGAAGAGGAGGATAAACTTTGTTTGTAAAGGAATCCAATGTATGGTGAGGCGTCTGACCAAATTAGGTTACAAAGAAAAAATGGAAGAAGATTTTCACAATGAAAAGAAGTGGCAATGGGTGGTGGTCTACAAAATTCATAGTCCTCTGAAATCAAAATTAGGGTTGTGGCTGGATTTAACCAATAAACTATTAAATTCGGATAATTGGTTGAAATGAGAATGGTTGGGGCTCACTCAAGTTTATTTATGTAAGTTGGATTGGAGACAGTATTCCATCTTGTTATGACTTGTCCCTTTACCAAAGTGTTGTGGAGGTTGGTAGCTTTAAGCTTGAAGTTGAAATCCCAATGGAACAAGCCTACATTTGAAGAGTGCATTTAGGAATGGCTATTGGACAAATATGTAGTCTAATATAAAACATTGCCTTGTCAATTGGCATATTGGATCTAGTGGGCCTACAATCAAAGTTTATTCTAGGATATATTGATGTCTGTAGTGTTGGTGGCTTAGATGACTGACAAATATGTTAAAGAGCATAAGGATTGTTTTATTTTTATCATATAAGATACCATTATGATATTAGGATCTTTAACTTAGAGAATAACATGCATAGCAATAAAACACAAGCACAACACAAGAGACAAGAGACACAAAGAATTTTCCTCGGGGAAACCATAAAGGAGAAAACCCTGCAACTTCCTCAGAGATAGAATCAGCACCAAAAGTAAAACTTGAAAACATAAAGATGATCTCCCGACAGCAGCAGTCTCTCTCTCTCACTGAGAGAGATTCTCCTCTCTCACTCATGCACCCCCAATGAGTGAGTGTGTGTGTGATAAATAGAGAGACTCACTTTCTATTTATATTCTTTCGTTCACTTGGAACCCACTCCAACATGTCAGCCTCACTTAACAATTACTTACTAGAGCCGACATCTCTAGGAGTGTCTAATAACCCTAGTGCCCCAGAACTTGTGGGGACTTTTCCTCCTCCGACCAACAAGGAGGTTTATCCTTAACATAATGGTGGGGACTATTTCCCCAACTTACAATGACTCACCTAGGGTCGACTTCTCTAGGATAGTCTAATAACCCAAGGGCCCCACAACTGTGGGGAATTTAACCCTTGACCAATAGGAGGGTTACCCACAATGACTAGACATGACTTTCTCATTATAGAAACTTCCCGGAATAAACATCGGGGTATGACATGACTCAATTACATTATAATACATCCTGGAATAAACATCGGGTTACAATAGATAAGAAATACAAGTGAATACATTCTGAATTTACAATTACATCAACACTCCCTCATAACTAGGAAGGTATTCTCTCGACACAATTTTCATCACTAGTCTTATTCTCTAGATCTTCTTGTCATCTGCATCTTCAAGTCTTCTTCATCTTCAAGTCTTCTTTGTCTTCAAGTCATCTTCATCTTCAAGTCATCTTCGTCTCTGGATCTGGATCATCACTCGATCTAGATCATCATCACTAGATCTGGATCATCACTTGATCTAGATCATCATCTCTGGGGCATCATCTCTATATCTGGATCATCTCTTGATCTAGATCATCTTTGTTGGATCATCAATACTGAATCTTCATAGGTGCTATCTCATGATTCTTCTCATCATAGGAAGTTCTACAGAGCCAGCCCTTTTTCATGCTGGATGTAGGCGTAGCCACCATGTAGGTCTTCGCCCAGCACTTACATCTGATCATGTAGGAACTAACCTATAATCATATCAAAAAGGCATGCCTAGCACTCACATTTGACCATGTGGGAACCAATCCCACAACCCTGTCAGAAAGGCCCGGCACTCACATTTGACACATGCGAGGAACCAATCCAACATGCATGTTCAAAAAGGCTCTACACTTACATCTGGCACATGCGAGGAACCAATCCAACATGCATGTCCAGAAGGGCTCTGCACTTATATATGGCACATGTGAGGAACCAATCCAACATTCATATCCATAAGGGCCCTGCACTTACATCTGACACATGCGAGGAACCAATCCAACATGCATGTTCAGAAGGGCATACACTCACATCTGACCTGGTAAGAACCAAATCCTACACCCTCACCAGAATTGCCCCAAGTCCCAGACTGAGCTACCTGGTAACTGACTAGGTGCCTCCATTCCCAAAATGGAAGTTTCCCTTACATCTGTCCTACTCGACAAAATGGCCAACACTCACATCTGACATGGGAGGAACCTAATCCTTTAGCCATGACATAATGGTTCAGCCCTTACATCTGACTTACTCATTAGAATGGCTCTCTCAATCCCGGACTGAGTGTTCCTGGTAACTAACCAAGTACCTCCATTCCCAGAATGGCATTCAACACTCATATCTGACATGGAAGGAACCAATCCTCTTACCATGACAGAATGGCTCAGCCCTTATATCTGACCTACTTGTTAGAATGGCTATGGATCTCAACACTCATATCTAACATGGAAGGAACCAATCTTCTCACCATGACTGAATGGCTCAGCCCTTGCATCTAACCATGGAAGGAACCAATATTCTCACCATGTCAGAATGGCTATGGGACTCATCACTTTCCCTTGGAGGAAACCTCGATCTGGAGAACACCAAGATTCTCCCTGAAGTACTCGAACTTCACCCTATCCAATGGATTCGTCAACACATCAGCTATATGTTCCTCCGTCACAACATGCTGGAGCTTCACTACTCCCCTCTACACCATATCCATGATATAGTGATACCATATCTCGATATGCTTCGACTTTTCATGGAACACTAGATTCTCTGGAAACTTCATGCAACTCTAGTTTTCACAAGGTATAAGTAGCATCCATCTGGAGATCAAATAAATCCAATAGTATCTTTCATAGCCATACTGCCTCACAACTAGCTGAACAAGTTGTGACATACTCTACTTCAGATGTACTCAGTTCCGCATAGGATTGCTTCCTACTAAACCAAGAGATCACACCTGATCCCATACTAAAGAAACACCCTGAAGTGCACTGCCTGCCCAATCTGAATCAACATAACCTTCCAGGTTATTCTTTTGATTCGCATCATACTTGAGCCCATACTCAATTGTATCCTTTGCAACCATCAACTGAACATGTCTCAATATGTTCACAGCAAATCAAATATCTGGTCTCATGTCATGTACATCAGGGACCCAGTCATCTGATGATGCATCGTGGCATCAATTGACTCTGATGAAGAAACACCTAATAGCTTCAGGTTCGATGCCATAGATGTGGTCATGCAGTCCATCATTCTGAACCTATTCAGGATCTCTACTGCATACTTCCCTTGTCCACACCTCCATGCCTAGAACATAGTGTATCGACACATAACAGGAGCATCACTGGTCTTCCACCTTCAACCTTGAAGAAAAGGTTGGAGTCCACTTTACTCTTAGTAAATCCTAGAGTCATCAGTAATATATCCATCCTGTCGTACCATGTCAAACCTCAGGATCTTCTGCAGTCACTCCCTCTAAGGTAGAGCATCATACTCCCTCTGTCTTCCGTACTCTATGCACTAAAACATTCTTTACCGGAGTTACACTGGATACCAATATCCTCTATCTTGAAATTTTTCAAAAATTCTCCTCACACCCATCTGTGAGCTTGTCATCCTCTATCAACCTTGTAGCATAGGTTCAGATATTCATCAAGCTCATCATGTATGTGTTATCCCATGGGTGTCTTCTAAACTTGTACAAGGCCTTCTTTCATTTGCAGACATGATTATGCATGTCATGTGACTTCACTTCCAGTGGTTGCAAATGTCTCTTCGTAGTCTATGCCTTGTAACCCACGATGTTTCCATCTACTGCATGATGGAACTATGAATTTCTCTTCACGTATCAATACGGCATCCTAGACATCATTCTTCTTGAACTGATCTTCCCTTTGTTCTTGGAAGGTTTTGCATCAATGATGTCGTTGCATTCGTCATATTATTTTTCATTTTAAAATGTCGTTACTTGTTTTTCAGAACAAGTCTCATCCCTCTTTGCTTGTAGGCGATTATGTACGCAATCTTTCCTACAAGTCAAATGCATTTGTATGGTTAGAAAAATTTCATAAGGAATATTCATACTGGCAAGTTCTTATGCATAAATATATGATCATGCAACTACTTTAGCCAATGCAACATTCATCCATATCTCACTGAACCGTTTCTAGATGCCTTCCATCTCTACCAGGACAGCATGAGATTGTGCACTAATCCAATATGTCAGCAAAGAGGTTTCATTCTAGATAAGTAGCAATGGAGAGTTGTATAGCACCACGAGCTACTTACATGCATATTAGTAGTATACTGTCATTAATGCAAACATCCTATCATGCATAATACATCAACTGAATATAAAAAAATGCATAACAAAACAATATCATGAAATGACAATTGAATACTTATCTTTATTTGTTTTGTGGGTAGACTCCTTCTTGAGCCTTCAGCTTCATCGTATTCTTCATTCATAATAGCATCGTTTCTTATCCAAATGCTAAGGTGGATAATAGGTTCTTCAAGAGTTGAGATCTTCATATTCCTCATCGATTGAGGGATCTTCTTTGGATGGTGAGAGCTTGATCTTCAGTTGCTCCCATCTTCTCTTCTCTTCTTATGAGTCGAGCTTCTTCTTCTTGTGTGTGCTCTTCCCAGAGTTTGCTGAAATTAATCACTTCCTTCTGGAACACATTCCTCAAATGAATGAATCCCATAATCCTGGGAGGCCATTCAAGGTGGACATCACCACTACTGCATTCTTCACTTCTTCTTTTACCACTTCAAGTTGTTCTTTGATTTGAGAGACCCTTATGACTGCATGGTCTCTGCATTCTGGATATTCACATTCTTCAACTAGTTTCTTAAGGTCATCTTCTGATTTATGTTCTTCCCTTCAACTAGCTTGGTTAAGGAATCAAACATCATTGGTGTCTTTAGGGAAGACACTTGTGGTACAAGTTGATCTGTGACTGAATCAACCATGATCTTCTTGGCCTTGACCAAGTTCTTCTTATGTAAGGCTTCTAGCCTCATCTCCCTCTGAAACTGGAACCTCTCTACTCATGTAGGTGTCCAATTCATTTTCTTCAGAGAGATCATATACTTCCATGCTTGTAATTTGTCAACTTCACCAATCTTATCATCAAGTTGATGTGATAGATCACTTTGAAATGAGAACCTCAAATGAAAATAGCAGAAGAATAGATCTTACCGATTTGAGGTGTCCATCTTGGTTCCGGAGCTGGTTGATCTAGGGTTTGTCAGAGAAACACTAATTTTCAAAACTTGGAATCTTTTAGATCTGATTGGATAGAATGATAGATATCTTCAAATGGAGCTGTCCAATGTACTCCTTTTCTGAAAACAGTGGAGGGAAGCCCTAGTTTTCCACTTTCTTCTGCAGAAATGCATGTTATTGTTTCTATGGTATCTCCAAAATTACTACTCTTCTATTTTTGAAACTTCGCACTAAGGTGACCTCACATGTCCCTGTTCCAACACCACAGGTTTCATCATAATTGGTTTCACCAATTGGTATTTATGATCCTTTTCCCAAGGTTACCTGTTACATGACTGTTTAGAACAGCTAAGTTGTATAGACTGCCACGTGTCACTGTTTCATCTTCTGGGTCTGAAATCAGACCACAGAAATTAAAATCCATGACTTTTCTGGAACAACTTCAGTAATTCCATTTGGACCTCGGTATCCCAAGCTATAGCAATTCTCCCCAGGTATCCTGTTTAGGGATGAATTCTGGAAGAGGCTGGAACCCTAAATTGGAGGGATCATATCTCCCAGAATATAGAGAAAATGAGGCTGAAGTTTGGATACAGTGTTCATCAATATTTTATCTTAGGCCCCTGCAATTTTCAGCTCCTGAACCTTTGTCAATCTCGGGACATAGCGAATGTACCAAAACTTAGCAGTTTTAGTATTTAGGGTTTTTTCTAGCTCAGGGTCAAACTAGGGTTTGACTTTCCCGGAGTTTTACCCAACCAACCAAATTTCTTGATCTAGGTCTCTAAATTTCAATTTTGATGAGGAGAACAATCCTATGCCATGATCACTCAAAAATTCCTCTTCTTTAGAAATCCCTAATTTCCGCATCGAAAACTGAAAATGCTCGGAATCGAATTCTGCTTCGACAGAAAGATGCACCCTTCAATGGAGAGTCATCCTAGCATAATTTTGCTGATGGATTGTGGAGAGAGGCCCAAAAATTAAGAAGCCCTAGCTTCTACAGCTGCACAATGTATTCTTCTCAGGTTAGCTCTGATACCATGTTTTATTTTTATCATATAAGTTACCATTATGATCTTAGGATCTTTAACTGAGAGAATAACATGCACAGCAATAAAACACAAGAACAACACAAGAGACAAGAGACACAAAGAATTTTCCTTGGGGAAACAATAAAGGAGAAAACCCCGCAACTTCCTCAGAGATAGAATCAGCACCAAAAGTAAAACCTAAAAACATAAAGATGATATCCCGACAGTAGCAGTCTCTCTCTCTCTCACTGAGAGAGCTTCTCCTCTCTCACTCATGCGCCCCCAATGAGTGAGTGTGTGTGTGATAAATAGAGAGACTCGCTCTCTATTTATATTCTTCTATTCACTTGGAACCCACTCCAACATGTTGGCCTCACTTAACAATTACTTACTAGAGCTGACATCTCTAGGAGTGTCTAATAACCCTAGTGCCCCAGAACTTGTGGAGACTTTGCCTCCTCTGACCAACAAGGAGGTTTATCCTTAACACAATGGTGGGGATTATTGCCCCGAATTAAAATCACTCACCTAGGATCGACTTCTCTAGGATAGTCTAATAACCCAAGGGCCCCACAGCTGTGGGACCTTTAACCCTTGACCAATAGGAGGGTTACCCACAATGACTAGACATGACTTTCTGATTATAGAAACTTCTCGGAATAAACATCGGGGTATGACATGACTCAATTACATTAGAATACATCCCGGAATAAACATCGGGTTACAATAGATAAGAAATACAAGTGAATACATTCTGAAGTTACAATTACATCAACAAGGATAGCCCCCCAAAATGTGTGACTATGCCATTCTCAAACCTGGAAATTCGATGGGGTTTCTTTGATGGAGCGAATCAAGGCCACCAAACTTTATGTGGGGCAGGTCTCCATCTATATTGTTCTCTTTGTTTCCATTTGAAGCAAGAAGTGGGAAGAGGCACTAATAATAGGGCTAAATTTTTTGCACTCCGGTTACTTCTAAGAAAATCTAAGTAGAAAGGTTGCAAGTATTGGGGGAGTCCAAGTTAGTTATGGATTGAGCAAACTTGAAGAGCAACGTGGGGAATATAGGAGGTCCCCATCATGAACATTATCAAAGAGGAAATTAGATCTTCTAACTAGATCTCTTTTGTCCATGTCTATATAGGGAGCTCAATTCACTAGCTCATGGACTTTCCAATCAAGCTCTTAACTTACAGGAAGGATCCTTAGTAGAACTTAAGTTCAATGAGGACATCCTTTAGGAGAATATGTAGAACCACCATCCTTGAAAAATGTTGATTACTAATTAAAAACACTTGTTGGACACATTTTGTTTACTTGCAATGGAGTATAAAATTATATCTACATACTTCTGTAAGTATAGTTTTTTTTTCTATTTTTAAAAACATAACCGAGCATGAAAGACTAATATATAGAATAAAGATGATAGGTTTATTTAAATCTTCAATAAATTGTAAAATGTATATTTTTCTATAAAAAAAAAATTTAATTAATATATCACTACTTAAATTTGGATTCTATTATCAATACTTAATTTTGGATTCTTTTGACAAGTGCATAATGTAGATATTTGAATTTTGAAATATTTATAAGAAGCGTGGAAATGTACCCTAACTTTACACACAATACTCATAAAACAATGTAAATATCATATCATCAGTAACAAAATTAAGGACCACTTGTGAAATGTATATATACGAGGAAAATGTATATAAAGGACAGAATTAAGAGCCACGAATGTATATATACTTAAATATAAAATGGCAAAGTGTGCATCCTTTGATGTGAGATGCACAATAAGTTAATGTATAAGGCGATCAACTCCATTTGTGATGCATCTTTAGCAGGGCTCAGGTTTCACTGAAGGATTACGTTAATTCTTAGGTTTCATGGCTTAGGTCATGAATATGGACTGAAGAATTATGTTATTGAAGAATTATGTTATTGCTTGTACTGAAGGATTATGTTAATGCTTATTAACTAGCCCATTGGATTTGATGTTTACATTAAATGCTCATTAAATGAAGGATTTGACGTTTAGGTTTTGAACCTGGACTGAAGGATTACGTTAAATTCTCATTAATGGAATGATTAAGTTAATTATTGTTGAAGGATTACGTTAACGAGGGAGGTGACGGTTGTTCTTTATTGGGGGTGTCAGGCTGGGATCATCCGTAAACCTTTTTCTGATTTCCTGGCAAACTTTCGGTGTGACATGCCATTAGCTACCCTGGAGTGTGCCTTTATCCGGCGATTATGTCTTTTAGTGAAATTAAAAACTTGGCTCGAATTTTGCCAAAGGTCAAGTCTACAGTTAATGTGCCTCAGGACAATATTTTAGCCAGGGTATCACCGTTTCAGGGTTTAGTTTCTTCATTTGATGAGGTTAGTATGGAGCTTCTGGTGAACGGTGAGAGAAAGGTATCACAGCTTTCGTTGGGTTGCAATGTGAAGGATTTTGTTGGGTCGGATATTGGCATGGAATGTCTAGTGAAAATGGTGGCGGATTTATCATTGTCTGCTGTGGATGAATTTTCTCTGTCTCGTTCGCGATTTGTGAAGGTTTCTTTGGGTTCTGAGTCCATGCTCTCTAGGTTTAGAGATGAACTGAAAGATGCTGATGTCGAGTTGGGGTTTTCTCCTTCTTGTGGTGTTTCTTTTACAAGTCTTGTTATTAGTGCGAACCGGGATGAGGTTGGGGTTGTTGAAACGGAGGATTTCACTTTTCACCAGAGAAAGGATGTTTCAGAGCTTCCTGCAGTTGGGTTTCATAAGAAGCGCCCGAGACAGCCTATTAGGAAATTTGACAAGCCGATTTTTTTGACAGTCGGTGAAGATATTGGTCTCAATGATATTGTTTTGACGCATGCCACTACTCTGGTCGGTCGTTTCAATGGGCGAAAAGTTAATGTTGTGGGGGTTAATAAATGGGTAAATGATACGTGGGAGGAGTTTGTTAGTATCTACCCTGTTGTATATTTGCTCTCAAAAGGCTGGATTATATTCAAATTCTGTTCAGACGGTGATGCGGGTTCGATTCTTGCTGGGATTTGGCATTGGAACAATGTCGATCTGATGCTAAAGCGATGGACGCCTGTTTTCGATCCTAGGTGCGAAAGGTATGATCTACTTCCCATTTGGGTCAAATTTCCCAATCTCCCTTTTGAGTACTGTTCTGTGGATTTTTTTAAGCTAGTTGGGAATTCATTGGGGACACATTTGGAGACTGATTTTTCATTTCATAAGACGGGGGTTTGCTATTTGGGAAAGGTTTTAGTACTTTTGGATTTAAGAAAGGGACTAGCAGCTGATTTACTAATTAAAAGGGGGGGTTCATAGTTCTGTCAGCCACTGGATTACATGGGTCTTCCTTTCTGGTGCAATAGGTGCCATGCCTATGGGCATCTGATTCCCGAGCACTTTTTACCGTTTAGCAATAAACTTTTCTCTGTCCCTAAGACCAAAGTTGTCTGGCGAGTCAAGAAGGAGGGGAGTATTTCTGGGGAGTCTGTGGGTCTTGATCAGGGTGTTGGGTTGATGGATCTTTCTGTTTTTTCTGACCGTAAGACTGATTTTGGTTTAGAGTCTGTTAGTTTGGACTCTCTAAAGCCTTTGTGTGTATCTTCTTTGTTGGAAGGGGTTGGACCTTCTGCTCTATCTGATAATTTGGGTGGTTGTGAGTCAGATTTACCTTTACGTAAATCTAGTTTTGCATTGGGTAAGTTAGGGTTTGCATCTCCTCCTATTGTTAAAATTGTGCCTAGTAGGGGATATTTTCTTCGATCTTATGCGAAGGTGTTTAAGGTGTATTTTGACAAGGATCGGGGACCAGGGATTCCTTCTCTGGTTGGCGACTTTTTAAGTCCGAATTTGATTGCTGATGTGGTGGACTGTCATGGGGAACTTAGAGCAGTGGATTCCCCTATAGTTGTTTGATGATGATTGTGATGACCTTGAATTGTCATGGGTTGGCTAGTAATCCCAAAAAATTAGCGGTTCGGAGGTTGATTGAAGAACATGCAATTGATGTTTTATTTTTGCAAGAAACTATGAGTGATGAGTCTATTTTGGTTAGTGAGTTGGAAGGCATGTTTAAAGAACGAAATTTTGTATCGATGGATGCAAAAGGTAAGTTGGGGGATTTATTACTGGGTTGGAAGATTCGATAGTTTCATCTGTTAAATGCGTGGGCTGTGTGCTCAGGTCTGTTTGTTAAGCTTTTCTTTTTAGATCTCAAGTTGGATTTATGCTTTTTTAATCTATATGGTCCTTATGGAGATAGGGAATTGTTCTAGAATAATTTTTTTAAGATGGATTGTTTACTGTGTAATAATCTTATCTTTGGAGTGGATTTGAATTATTCTGTGGGGTTTTCTGAAATTTGGGGTGCTAAAGCGAGAGTGGACTCATTATCTGATAATTTCACTAGACTGATGGATGGGTTTGGTTTGGTTGATATTGTTCCAGCTACTATTCTCCCAACGTGGTCAAATAGCAAAGTTGGTGGAGAAAATATATGTAAGAGATTAGATCGTTTGCTTATATCAGCTGATCTTCTGGATTTTAATTTCCATTTTAGACAATGGGTTGGATGTGGAGGTGATTCTGATCACTATCCTGTTTATTTGCAAATTTTGAATGATGATCTCAAACATCGTAGCCCATTCAAGTTCAATGCCACTTGGTTCGTGAATGAGGATTTGGTATCTGTTCTAAAAGATTCTTGGAAAGTTTTTTATGAGAGATCTTTGTTATCACCTACCTCTCAATTTGCTTTGAATCTGAAGACTATCAAAGATGTTTCTATAGATTGGTCAGTTAAGAAAAAAGCACAAGATCAGAAGGATCTTGTTGATATTGAGTCTTTACTGGTTGAATCTTTTAACAAATTGGGTTTTGGCTTTGCATCAGATAGTGACAAACTTTTTTTGGTTGAGTTGGAATCTAAGAAGAGGAAGATTTTAGGTGTGCATGAACAGGAGGCTAGACAAAAAAGCAGGCATTATGGTTTCTTTGTGGGTATGATAATACACCTTTTTTTCATAAATATTCGAGTTATAGGAAAGATATAAATTCCATATGGAATATTGTTGACGATGAGGGTAAGGTGGTTGAAGGTTTTGAATCAATTGCATGTGCAGGGGTTCATCATTTTGAAACATTGTTTCAAGAAGAAAAGGACTTGCATTTGCTTGAAATTGTAAGGAGTGCAGGGTTATTTCCTTCTTTTAATTCTGAGGAAGATAATGAGGATCTCATGAAAGAGGTTACATTGTAAGAAATTATGTCTATTCTCTCGTTGAGCAAGAATGATAAGATTCCTAGTCCAAACGGGATTCCTATTGAAGTTTATAGGTCTCTTTTTGATGTCTTGGGTGGGGATCTTCTTAGGGTTGTTGAAGACTCTCGGAAATTGGGTAAAATCCCTGCGGTGTTTAATACTACTTTTATTGCTTTGATTCCCAAGACTGATCAACCTAAAACGTTTGATGATTTTAGGCCTATCTCCCTATGTAATTACATTTATAAGATCATCAATAAGATTATATCTACTCGAATCAAGAAGGTTTTGGGTGGTTATATCTCTGATGAACAATTTGGCTTCTTGCCTGGCAGACAAATTCATGATGCGATGGGGGTTATTTAGGAAGGCATGCATTCTATTCACAATAAAGGTTCAAAATCAGTTGTTTTAAAAATTGATTTGTCCAAAGCTTATGACCGGGTGAGTTGGACTTACCTTCGTGTCATACTATCCAAGATGGGTTTTGCAAGGTCTTTTATCTCTTGGATTATGAGCAGTCTATCTTCTATCTCTTTTTCCTTACTTGTCAATGGTGCTGCATCTTCATTTTTCAAATATGGTAGGGGACTTAGGCAAGGATGTCCTTTATCCCTTTTATTGTTCCTCATTGTGGTTGAAGGATTAAGCAAAGTTATATTGAATGCCAAAGAATGTGGATATTATCATGGTTTATCCTTTGGAAATGATATTTCATTAACCCATGTACTATTTGTGGACGATATTATCATGATAACTGATGGTATTGAGCAATATTTATCTACATTATATGAGGTTTTAATGGTTTTCTGTAAGGCATCTGGAATGAAGATTAATGAGGA
Organism: Pseudotsuga menziesii; assembly: GCA_001517045.1. Lineage (NCBI taxonomy): Eukaryota > Viridiplantae > Streptophyta > Pinopsida > Pinales > Pinaceae > Pseudotsuga > Pseudotsuga menziesii. The sequence goes on from LPNX010232051.1 coordinate 295,611, forward strand.
TAAATCTAAAATATATTTCTCTAACCTGAATGAGATAGAGATTATTACTATTCAGAATATATTTACTTTTCTTGTGTTAAAACTTGAGAATGGAATGAAGTATATGGGTTTTATTCTTAAATGTTGTAGATATCTGATCAAGGATTGCGATTGGCTAATTGTCAAAGTTGAAAACAGGATAAGAAACTGGAGTTTTTGTTGGCTATCCAAGGGTGGTAAGTTAATTTTGGTCAAAGCAGTTCTTGAGTCCATTCCGGTATTCTAGATGCATTTTTGGATACCTGTGGGTATATTAGAAAAAATCAAGAAGTTGTGCTTTAAATTTCTTTGGGATGGTAACAAGGATTCAGCTGGTTTACCGTGGACCTGTTGGAAGACTTTGGATTGTCCAAAGTTCCTAGGAGGTTGGGGATTAAAAATCCCATCTATTTTTGCTAAAGCATTGGCTGCTAAAAATGTCTAGAAAGTTATCAATGGTAAAGGTTTGTGGATTCATATTGTTGTGCAAAAATATATATATCCAATGTCTTTATTGGATTGGATTCGATCTACAGTTAAACAGAAAATGAGCATGTCTATATGCTGGAAAGCGGTTATTTGGGAATTTGATATTATTGGTAATAATTTGGTTTGGAAAATTGGGACTGGTGCATCAGTCCGTCTTGGGATGGATCCTTGGGTTGGATGCAAATGGAGACATTTATTACCTTCTTTTTTTATTGACAAACTCCATTCTGTTGGGGTTTTTTCACTCAAAGATATCGGAGTCCCTGGTCTGATTCCTCTTATGGAACAGGGATGGCTTTCAGCTGATCAACTTGGTTTAGATGATCATCAGGATGCTACAGTTTGGAATGGATATTTATCCATACTTAAACGTAGTCATGTGCGTTTAACTAATGATAATGATGTTTTGGTATGGAATCTGTCTAAATCTTGTTTGTATACCCTAAAAGAAGGATATATGCAGCTTCTGTTGGATAGGGATGGTATGGATCATTCCTGGTGGTGGAAATTACTACGGAAGTTTAAGTGCCCTCTCAAGGCAAAGATCTTTTGTTGGTTTCTTTTATCTGGAAAAGCACTTACCTAGGATATCATAGTTAGGAACGAAAGGGAAGGCCCTGGCAGATGTTATCTTTGTCAACTGAATATTGAGACTAATCTCTATCTTGGTGTGGAGTCTTCATTTACTCAGTGTGTTTGGATGAATCTTGAGGATACACTAAAGTTGAACAATTTGTGGTATGGGGGAACTGTTAGTGATTTCCTGAAGACTTGGTGCCTAAATATGAAATTTAAACATATTAAAACTTTACCAATTATCGTTTTGTGGAATATTTGGAAAGCTAGAAATCTTGTTTGCTTTGAAGACATTTCCATGACTCCTGCTCAGGTTTCCATTATTAGCCTGGGTTTGATGAGGTCTTTACCTCAAGACAGTTTGGTTGTTAATATGAGATCTATTGTTGTTGAAGATATTGATGAATCATACCCTTGGGGGTATTTTGATGGATCTTCTGCCGGTGACCCAAAAAATTGTGGTGTTGGAGGTATGATTTACATTTCTGAAGAGCATTTTTTTTCTTTTAAGGCTGGTTTAGGGATTGGATCTAATAATTTTGTAGAGATCTGTGCTTTAAAGCTCCTGCTTACTTTAGCTAGGGAGAAAAATATTGTAAAAATCCAATTATGTGGTGATTCAGAGTTAGTCATTAATTGGGCTAATGGTAAGTTTCGATTTTTGAACTTAGAGCTTGCACAGGTTCTTTATGAAGTTAACAGGCTTTCAGATATGTTTGAACATTTGATGCTCAAGCATATCTATCATGAAAGAAATTCAAATGTAGATGGTTTAGGGAAAGCTGGAGCTTTGGAACCGGATGGGTGCTGGATTATCAAGGAATTTCGAGGAGCTGAAATGACTGAAAGTTATCAGTATTTTTAGAGATACTTGTTGCTGGTTTTATTGAATACAGTTCTGTGTGTTTTCAGCTTTACTTGTTGATGGCTCTTTTGAGAACATTTTCAGTTAACTTCATCATTTTTGAAGAAGGCTTTTTGTTTATATATGATATACATGGATGAATTAATATTCATCATCTGAACTTGTACATGGTTCTAGGTACATACTTTGCATATATGGGGTGATGTAAACGCCTTTTGTTGATCTGTATGATGATATAGATGTTTTTTTTTTAGCTCTTATGGATTTATCTTATGGATTTATCTAACAGTTCTTGATGTAAAAAGCTTTATGCTTTCACTGATTTTGCATATCTATGTGATAATGGACTTTTGATCCATCCTATGTATAAATACTTATTATTAATATTCGTTACTAAAATCTTTGGAGATAATAAAACGAAATGTTGATAATCATCCAAGAGGCATCATACATTTAAGGAAAAGTGTAAGTGTTGACTTCTTTTCCAAGCATGATAAGATTGCCCTAAAGGCAATTTAACCTCTCATGAGTTTTTTTCCCGAAGAAATACCTGTTACGAGTTAAGGGTAAAATTGCTTAATTATACCGAGTGCCAAGTGTTTTGATGTCGTATTTTATTATTATTTAATTATAGAATTGTTTTCATAATTCCTCTCTCCGTATCTAGATCGGAGATATGTTTTGATTGTCACGAGATACTAATGTAACGTGGATCCTTCATTTCTTATAATTGTTATCGTTAACATGATGTATTATTAGAATGAAATTTAAATTTATTGTAAATTTTTTAGTAAATAAAAAGCGTTAAAAAATATTTTAATAAAGGATTGAAAAAGAATAAAATTGGATAATTTTAACAATTTATTATAATTATAGATATATAATTTAAAAGTATTTAATATTATTCTTTTATAGTATATATTTGATTATTATTTAAAAATTTACAAATTAGAATGTGTTAATAGTTATTTTTAATGTAAAATATTAATATAGATTTATGTTAATTTTAGATTTGTTACTTTAAAAAATTACAAAATTTAAAAATAAAAAAACCACTTCAAAGGATTTTATTCTTTTTGCGCTTAATAAGTTCAAAGTTAAAATGAATCTGGATTAGCTTAATAAAGTAGGTCACAATCAAATGTTTGCTTGTTTTGAGAGTGTCCATAAACTAAACAATCATAGGGGGAGAGCGGTGCTAGGGTTGGAGCGGAACTTACTAAGGTTTGTTGGTGAGACTTTATCTAGATTACTGGTGCACTTGGAGCAGTTATGAAATTTTTAAGGAGAATTTATTTACTACTGGGTTGACTTCTACGGTCAATTTTGGTTTCTTTTTAGCCTCATCTCCATAATCTTATTTCTTCCTGGCGTTTTTATACTGGCTACAAGGAGGTCGTATTTCACTGGGGGGTTATGGGGTTTGTGCATTGGGTGTTGTTTTTACCCATTCGATACCGGTTTTCTTTTTCCATATTGAGATGTCGTATTATCTATGATTTATCTGACAATGTGGGTGTGGTGTTTATGTGGGATTGATGATATCGATAGGAGGGTTTTTTATAGATTTTCTTATGGGTTGGATTTGTCCTATTCCTGATGCATACTTCTTTGATCACCTTGAGAAGCACGTGTTATCCGTGTGGTAATATCCATCATACCGTTTCATAGAATTTATGGATCTTGGGGGTATGGGATCAAGCAACAAGCATTGGACTCAGGGGTCTATCCAAGGAGGATGTGGCTTCAGAAGATTGGTGGTTACAAGAAGGTATTATTCACCTTGATGAGGTGTGCCGTGATATTTTTCTATAGTAGTATCCTGAGATACATGGAGCACATCTTGGAGTGGGTGCTGCAAATGTCCATCACGACATCTGGAAATATCTTACCACGAGAGGGTTTTGATGGGTTTCTTTCTCATACAATTGGTGACATTAGTAATGGGGAAAATGGACATGGGAACCAGTGGGATTTAGGGGGAATAATGGTGGGTGTGGCCATACCTGATAGAGCTGTTGGTAGGAGACGAGAGAGGTTTGGTCTGAAATCCCCTTATGGTAGAAGGAGGAAGAAATATTTCAGGAAATGGACACTTAGGGAGGATGGACATAAGATGGTTCTTGAGTGGGATATGGGGCTAGAGCATGTTGTCGGCATGTCACACATGGAATTGGTGGGAAAATTTAGTTATAATGCTATGAGACATCCTGAAATCAACGCCTTGGTGGAGAAACATTGGAAACCTTTCTTTGGATACTGTCTGGAGGTTTATATACTTTTTAAGGGCTGGTATGGGTTCACATTCCAACAGGATGAACATGCTTCTGTTGTTTTGTGGAAAACGTGGCTTAAGGGGCATGGAAGCCTCATGCTTAATCGATGTCACTTGGGGTTTGACCCCTGTACAAAGAATATTAGATTCAGGCACATATGGTTGTTTTTACTAGATTTTCCTCTATCTATGTGGAATAAAGATGTGTTTGAAGGTCTATAACTTTCCTACAATTAAGACACATCATACTATTTGTTGATCTTTGGTGAGGATTTTACAGCATTGGATCGCTCCTTCTAGGGTTTTCTTGATTGTGAGCGAGGGTTTGCTCGGATCTGGTTGCAAGCAGCCATGGATCCCCCGGAGCCTAACCCTGACAGCTTCGAAGATCACTTTCATCGTATCGTTGCTTCTTTTGCGCCCCCCCCCCCCCCCCCCCCC
>LPNX010232051.1:300588-324865 GCA_001517045.1 Pseudotsuga menziesii
GAAGTCACCCTGAAAGAGAAAGGATTGATTGGTTTGTTCACAGGACTTTGGCCCTCTCCCAGATTTGTTGAAGTTTGGCTCAGTAAAAACTAGAGACCCCTCATTCAAGGGGAAGTGTAGAAAATATTATGTGGAATGGGTACTTTATCTTCATCTTTGAAAAAAAAGAGGATCGAGATATTATCTTCAGAAATGGACCATATTTTATGGGGCCAAGAGGTATGTATCTTAACAAACGGGACCTCTCCTTTGATCCAGAAAAAGACATCCCTAAGGAAGTCCTGGTTTGGGTGAAGCTTCCCCATCTCCTCTTACACTACTGGAACGATGAGGATTTCCGCACAATCGAAAATACTCTAGGAAAATACATAGATAAATCTAAGCCAAAAGCCCCCATGTTCTCCTGTGCAAGGATATGTGTGGAAGTCGATCTGGAGAAAGGGCTTCCTGAAGCCATCAATCTATCCATAGATGGATGGAATAATCTATAGGCTGTGGATTATGAGCAAATACCATTTAAATGTAAGTACTGTCACAAATATGGGCATTTTGCCAAGTTCTGTCCAAAAACACCAGACAAAACAACCACTGAAGAAATCCCTGAAGAAGGCTGGAATGTAGCAAGCAGAATTAAAGGGGGCAAGAGCAGCCCCAATGCAACCACACACCACTTCAGCATAGAATGTAGTCGAAAATAAGTTCCAAGTTCTAGCAAATGAAGAAACAAAAGCCGTGGAACCCAGTGAGGGAGACGAAACAAGCATCCCTCGGGAGGAGGATGCCCCAAAATAAACGCCTCCTCTTGTGATGAGAGAGCCATTGGTTCAGGACATACCAGTCCAATTCCACCCAAAAGCAAGACCTGAATCCTCTACAAACACTGGAGGTTCATTCACCCAATCAAGGGCAAGAGAAACTACAGAGGAAATTTCTGAAAACTCCAATGAAGAACAAGAGCCACAAGCTAGAAGGGGAAGGAGATCTAATAAGACAGTTAGAGAACAGGAAGAAGCAAGGGATAGAGCAGCAAGAAAAAATTATAATCTATACTTTCTGGTAAGAAAGCCCCATCACAATAAATATCTTCTTAGCCCGAAAGAAGAGAAAAAGGAAAAGGAGAAGGCACTTCACCTGCATAAAAAATAATGAAGCTTGTCTCTTGGAATTGTCAAGGACTGGGAGGAAATCAGAAAATATAAGTTGTCAAAAGAATAAAATCAATTGAATCCAACTCCATCCTCCTCATCCAAGAGACAAAAAAGACTATTGAAGACAGTCTTTCAACAATGAAAAAATTTGGAAAAAAGTTGAAGGGAAAGTAGTCAGCACGATTGGGTCTTCAGGAGGTCTTCTCACTTGGTGGGAAGAGGATAAATTTTCAATGTGCTCAACTATCAAAAACGAGAACAAGCTCTTTATGGAGCTTGAAGACAAGGAAAATGAGGAAGTCCTTTGGGTTGGGAACATCTATGGTCCTACCGCTCAGGAACAGAAATAAACATTTTGAAATTATCTGGAAGATCAATGTGCAGGGAAAAACATTATCCCTGTATTATTCCAGGTGATTTCAATGTCACCATATCGGCTGACGAACGTAGGGGAGGATCCAAAATCATGGATCCTTTTGGTGAGAGGTTGGAGGACCTAGTCTCACTATGGGGATTATTAGATATCAAGCCTAAAAATGGTAACTTCACTTGGAATAACAGAAGGATAGGACCCGGACACATTGCAGCAAGACTTTACAGAATGTTGGTCAGCACCCACCTCCTAAAGAATTTGTCCATACCAGAATCTAAGCTTCTCTGTTTGTTTGTCTCGGATCACAAACCAATTTTTTTTTTCCTCTCTTCAGTTGGGAAACTTGGAACTCTCCCTTTTCGTTTTAACCACCTTTGGCTGGAGTCGAAGGGATTCATGGACATCATACACAACGCCTGGAACAAATTTGTCCTAGGATCCCCTATGGGAGAAAAAGTTAAAGTGGGTTAAGACTTCCCTCAAGCAATGGGTCACAAAGAATTATCAGGAGCCGAAGATAAGAAATCTTGAACTTGTCAAACAGATGGAAATTTTACAAGAAATCATGGAGCAAAGAGAAATAACCAAGGAACTCCTATTTCAGGAAATAGATCTTGAAAAAAAATTACAAGCTACTCTCGGGAAAGAGGAGGAAAGCTGGAGGTTGCGGTCCAGGAATATTTGGTTAATTGGTGGCGATCAAAATACTAAGTTCTTCCAAAATTAGTACAAAGAATGGTAGCGAAGGAACAAGATAAGGGAGCTCAAAAAGGATGACGGAACAACTATCGCAGATCAGGTTGAGATCATCAATGAGTTAAGGAGTTTTTTTTTAAATCTTTACAATAATTAATAGGAAGTATCCCAAGAGGGCATGGATGATATGGACAAAGACATTCCCCCTCTCCTTAGGCATGAGGACTCAAAATCTTTAGAAGCCCCTAAATCTGAAGAGGAGATTAAAAAGGCCATCTGGTCCCTACATCCTGATAAAACTCCTAGCCAAATGGTTTTCCAATTCGTTTCTACAAGATGTGTTGGCATTTCATCAAGAAAGATCTGGTGCGTCTCATTTCCTAGATGTCCAAATGATATATGGGGGGGGAACCAACTCCACCTTTCTTTCTCTAATTCCAAAAGAACCCAATCCCACCTCCATAAAACGTTTCAGGATAATCTCTCTCTGCAATGCCTCCTATAAGATATTCTCCAAAGTCCTATCCCTTAGGCTAAAAGCTATCATCCCTTCCCTAACCTCTCCAAATCAGGGAGGTTTCATAGTAGGCCATCATATAAGTGATAACATCCTCCTAGGTCAAGAAGTAATACACTACAGCTTGAAAAAGTGGGAGGCTAGAATGGCTATCAAGATTGATTTAGCCAACGCCTTAGATCAACTAAGACATGATTGCATTTTTCTGATTTTGGATAAGTTTGGATTTCCACCTATCTTTGTTAAGAAAATCCAATCTTGCATAAGTTCCCCTTAGATAGCCCCCTTAATCAATGGAAATCCCTCTTATTTATTCAAAGCCAAAAGAGGGATCAGGCAGGGTTGCCCTCTATCACCTTTCCTCTACATCCTGGTGGCATATTCTCTGAGCAGAAGACTCAACATACTTCTTGAGGAAGGACAGATTCTAGGTCTCTCTTTTAAAGCATGGGTTCATCCCATTAACCATGCTCTTTCCGTTGATGACTCCATCCTATTGGGGAGTGCATCCCCACAAATTTCCAAGCACTTCCTCCAGTCTCTTGACCTCTTTCTTTGTTCCTCAGGCAGTAAGGTGAATTTGGAAAATTCATCAACTCTATGGGCGACACAGCAATGTCAACACCCTCAAAGATATCTCTCAGATCTTAAACATAAAATTCAATCATGATTGGACACACTTCAATTATCTGGGGATCCCCATTACCAAAAAATCCTTCTTGTCAGCGATGTGGAGACCTGTAATTCAAAAAATAAAAAACAAGATTCCCTTCTTGGGTTCCTGATGGCTCAACTTTGGAGGAAAATTCACTCTCATTCAGTCAGTCCTGTCCTCTTATCCATTTTACACCAGTTCGATGATCCTTTCCCCTAATATGATCACAAACAACATATGCATGGAAATAAGAAAGTTCCTATGGCAGGGAGGTAAAGTACATAATAAAAATTTTCATCTAGTAAAATGGGATATTGTTAAGGCCCCTAAACTAAGAGGGGGATTGGGTATTAGAGACCCAGAGAAGATGAAAAAATCTCTAGGAGACAAATTGGTGTGGAGAATGGAAACTGGAAGTAGGGATTGGTGGAAATAGGTCATAAGGAAAAAATACATAAGGAAGCCCCGCTCCACAATTCTTAATCATCGTTGGGAAGGGCAATGCACATCAATCTGGAATCTTTGCAAAAATTCTCTTAAGTTGATACAATATGACTTCTACTAGATTCTTGGAAACGGTAAGAAGATCAAAGTTTGGGGAGATAAAATTCTTGGGCACCCTCCTTTATCTTTTGTTCTCCCCTTGGAGGATCTCTCCAAATGGGAAATCTACAGTGGCATACTGACCCTTTACGATTTATCCACTTGGGACCAAAATGGAAATTGGAATGGGTGGAAAATGATCCGACCACCTGAGCATCTAAAACAAGCTGTCGACCTCTTGCTCCCATTCGTCCACGGTATAGCTCCCATCAACAAAAACTACAGAGATTCCATTGGGTGGGGAAGCAATGGCAATTACACTGTCAAGGAAGGATACAAGCTGATGCAAACTAATACAGTCATCGCTTCAACAAATCTTTGGAAATTTTTTTGAAATCTAGACTATATAACCAAAGTCAATTGTTTTATATGGTTGTTAATGCATAACAAATTACTCACCATAAACAATCTCAACAAATGAGGAATAGAAGGACCCTCTCGATGTGCCCTATGCAATGCAGATTCAGAGACTTCTACCCATCTTTTCCTCAAGTGCAATGTCTCCCTTCAAGTATGGATGTCATTTTTGCATCCTGTATGTGCCCATTTCAAGCCTCTGGATTCCCTTAGATAGCTCCTTATAGTACGGAATAGTCTCTTTCCAGGAAATCTTAGGAAAAAACCCATTCTAAAATGGGTTTGGAATGTCATTCCTAAAAATAGATGCTAACAGCTTTGGTTGGCCAGGAACAAATCAATCTTTAAAGGTGAGAAGGTGGTCCTCAACCGGATAGTCTCAAAGACAATTGGAATGACAACAAAAAAAATAGTTTCAAGAGGACTGGGCCCCCCATATTCAGAGGACATTTCAACCCAAGTATCCAAGTGGTGCTGCATTTTCCTTCAGAGGATTTCCCCTCAGTCCAAAATTTATTACTCCATACAGCCTTGGGAGATCAGAAAAAAAAAATATATATATTATGAACTTTTTCGATGGATTAAAGAACATAATTATTACTCTTTATTGTTTGATGGTGCCTGAAGAGGAAACCCAGGGGAGGTAGGTGTGGGGGGGGTGGGGCAGGAGGGTGTCATTTTGGACCCAAGAGGAGAAATGGTGAAAACCTTTGCTTGGAGATTGGGATAGAAGACTAACAACGAGGCTGAGTGGATGGAACTTTTTCAAGGATTGGAAATGCTAGACAAAAGAATAATCTCAAGTCTTCTAGTCTAATTTGGGGACTCTCGACATGTAATTCTCAAAATGAAAAAAGGATACTCTTCAGGATCCATCAAATGTAGAAGGCTTTACAATATGATCACTTAGCTTCCTCTTTCTGCTAGCATTTCCTACTACCATATCCTAAGAGCAAACAACGCTAAAGCAGACTCATTAGAAAATAGAGGGGCTTCTCTTCCTCAAGGTTCCATTTTATTAAACGGTGAAGAGGTTAGTATTAAACATATCCCCTAATTATCTACAAGGGCCTTTACCCCCATCGCTAGGCCATGATTTGGGGTCAATTTTGAAAGAATGGTTTATCGATCTAGAGGTTTTGCTACTTTCTGGTAGCCCATGCAGTTTAAGTTGGGACACGTGGAGGTTACGTTCCATAATCTTTAAAGGCCCGTCATTTCCAATTAAGGCTGTCATCTTCTTTCGAAGCTCTGTGTTCAGTTCCCACACTCTAGCCCTTCCTTCAGCACGTGTAATGGATCTTCATCGGGATTTTATTCTTTGTCTCCCTCCCTTGCGCTTATCTCTGTCTCTTCAGGATTGTGAGAGTTCCCCTAGAAATGAGGAGCAGTCCCCCTTGCAGAATTTCGATCTTACAGTCAGGTTGTTGCTCCCCATGGTTATCTCAAGCTACCTGCATTTCTCTTAGCCGGTTGATTTGGTAAGCTTCCTTATACTAGTGCATAGCCGACTGTGTATCATCTTGCTAATGTATTAAGGGGTCGCATTTTGTTTGCGTGTACTGAGATTGCAATTTATTTTTCAGACGGTGGTCAGCTTGGGTGTCTGCTCTCCTTTCTTCGTATAGGAGACTCAGAGAGTAGGATATCTTTCTTATCTGTCAACCCCATTCAGAGCTTGGTAGTCTCCTCTGAGCGGGATCTCTTGTATCCTAGGAAGTTACGTAAAAATATTCCTCAGTTCAAGTTTAGGCAGAATTCTTGCAGGAAGTTAACTTCTCATGTGTCTAATATGGAGCATAGAGGTATGGACCCAATCCAGAGGACTGTCAAGTAAGGCTTTGATGATTTAAAGGTCAAGATACAGTGCCTGGCAGATTTTTTTGTTGTTGGAATTACTGACAACAGGGAGACTACAAATGAGGTTAAGCAATTAGTGGAAGATGTGCGCTATATCTCCTACCAGACCAGCTGCCACGACTCAAGAATCTATGACCATGATATGGACATGAAAGAGATGATGGGAAAGATTGATCGTATGCAGGAAGACCTTCATAATTTAGTGCAGCTAAACCAGGGAAGCCACGTCCAGGAAAATCTAGTACCAGTCACTCAGAGAATGGAAGTAGACTTAGTCACCCATCCTGTGGGGTTTCCAGGAAAACCTAAATGATTCCTGAATAGTTTCATGTTTTTTTTGTATAATATTAAATAAATAGTTTATCTGAATATATACTATTACTGTGAATATTCAGAATAGGAACTACTACAGCAGCTCTAGAATGCCTTCTCTTTGGCCATTTTTTGCTTCAGTTTCTAACTTTCCTGCTAGAATCTATCTACTGCTGTAATTTTGTACTGAATGATTATGAACATCCCCTTTAATATACATCTTTCTCGTTTTTGTTAAAAAAAAAAGATGTGTTTGAAGTTGTGGGGAATCATCTTGATTTCTTCTTGCATGTGGGCAAATATGTATTGAAGGGTAAGGATATGCGACTTAGTCAAATACTTGTGGAAATAGATGTTACAAAGGGTTTCCTGGATGAGATGGAGATCAAATGGAACAACAAATATTTCCTTTAGAAGCTTGACTATTGGGGGATACAATTTTAGTGTTCTAGGTTCAAGAAGGTTGTCCATAAGTGGAGGAATTTCCAATCTTCTAGTGCGGGCTCTACCAGTGACAATTCTTCAAACTTTTATGGCGATTGGTTAACGGATGAGGCTTGCGACTCAAGGGCTTTGAATAGATCGGTACCGTCGATGCATATGGATCAAGAATCCACTGATGTGGTTTGGGTTCAAGCACTGTCGTATCTGATAGGTATGATTCGTGAACTGGATTCGCCACTTTTTTATTATTTTACTTCGAGCAATATATCTTGTATTTCTATATGTGGATTGAATTATAAAATTATGGGGGTTAAAGAGGGTCGTGAAGATACTTCCATCTCTGAGAATGGGGCACATACTTTGGAGAGGGATGGGTCTAGTGAAGATACGGGTGTGGGGAACGACATTAACATTGTATCAAATACTTTGATGGAACCTGTTATGGTTGAGTAAGTGGACATGGGTTTACCAGTGTTGGAATAAGTAAAGGTTGTTGTAGGAATAACCAGATCTATATTGAATTCGGTTGCATATGACTTAGATTATGCTAAACCAACGAATAGTGATGTATCCATTTAGGGAGATGAGAAGGGGACAGATAAAACCCTTTCCTTCTATGATGTGGTTAAAAAGACTCCATTACCCATTTATGTGGGTAATGTTCAGAATTCATAAATGAAGACTCTTCTGGATGGATCGTTTATAGGTGGGGTGGATAGGGGTAATGTGGTTGAGGATATCCTTGCTAAGAAGAAGTCAACCTATTTAAGAGGGGGATTAGCATCAGACCTATCCCCGTTAAATACTAGGAGTGCTATAAAGGGAATCTCAAAGTTAGATTATGAATATAAATCTTCTTATGATCACTTTCCCATTATTCTGGAACTAGATCCAAACAAAAAAAAATGATGATATCCCTTTAAATTTAATCATTTGTGGTTGTGATAACAAGAATTCAAATAAATTTTCATAAGGGAATTGGATAAGTACTCTCGATTAAATAGAGGGGAGGCTATCAAAGCTTTGGTTCAAAAACTAAGACTTTAAAAAAAATCAGTGTTGGAATGGAAAAAGAATCACAAGAAGGAGTTGCTTGCAGAACTTATTATGGTAGAAGGTGAAATCCAGCATTTGCAGAACACTTTTAAGAGTGAAAACTGCCTGGTTGATTTACATACATATCTTATTAAAATTAAAGAAAAGAGAAGTTATGTTCTTATTAAGGAGGAGGAAAAATGGAGACTTGAGAGTAGGTCTATTTGGTTGAAGCATGGTGATCTTAATACAAAGTTCTTTCACCACTATACAAACGACAGGAGGGTACAAAATTCCATTTGGAAGATAAAAAGATGGGATGGTGTTGTGGTTAGGGACCCTGGGGAAATAGAAGCAGAAGCGGTCAAACACTTCCTTAACTCTGTATTTAGATCCTGGTAATAATGCTATTATTGAACAGATGGAGTTGATTCAAAAATTTTCCAGATATTTTTTTGCTCAAGAGGGATCGATGGAAAACCATCTGGTTTCGTTACAGGAGATTGAAAAGGTATTAAAAGGTTTCGTAAATTCAAATATTTCGAGCTCGAACGGTTGGACTGTGGAACTCTTTCTTGAGTTTTTTTTATATTATGGGTCCGAACATATTGCTTGCAGTTGAAGAGTCCAGAACCACTAGTAAGATCTATGATGGGTTAAACTCCAAACTTATATAGCCCTCATTCCAATGGTAAACAAACTTATTTCTTTTAGTGATTTTCGACCATTTCTTTATGCAACTTGTTATCAAAATTTATTGCAAAGATGTAATACCACGTGCATTAAGCCCCAGACATATGTAATTTGTAATTGTTTATTATTGTGGCACATAGTGGCGAAACAAGGGTCTTTAAGGACATAGATACATTATTGTTATTTTGTAAATAATTAATTAAAGAAAACAACTGGCTCATTGGGAACCACGAAAAGAGTATGGGAGGCCTATATCCACAATGTGAGGGGGAATGGAGAAATTCCTACCACTCTATAACTTGTTTGGTTGATATTGGTCCATATTTATGCCTTTGTTGATTTATTATTCGATGATCACCCAAACATTCTACAACAAACTGAAAGTTTGATTACTTTAGCCTATGTTGGTATTATTGAGCCTAATTCATGATTTAGTGTGCCTCCTTGGTGTTTGGGTGGGTGCCACTAGTTGATTGAGCCCCTTTGGTGGTTTTGTAACTCCTTTGTAGAAGTTACACTTGGTTTTGTCACTACCATTTGCTCAAGTGTTCCCTCACTAGTTATTTTTATCCTTAGCACCTCAAAAGTTGTGTAAATAGTTATTTAAGAGTCCTTGCATAAATACTTGTGTAAATCCTCGTGTAACTCTAGTGTAAATCCTTGTGTAACCCCCCTTTTCTATTTTGGGAATATGCCTTGGCTTGTGTTACACCTCACCTCACTAATTTTGATTCCTTGTCATGGATGATGCATGCACACATGAATTTGAGTTGGGTGGAGTAACTTGGAGTCACTCTCCTTGAAATTCGAATTGCTTAGGTTGAATTAGACTTCACCTGTAACATCCCTAAAAATCATAAATAAATAAATAAATTATTTACCATATGTAACTTCTAAAATTCCTAGGAAATAAATTCCAAGAGATGTTTATAGTTCATACTTACTCTATTGTAAGGATAATGGCTTATTAAAACTCTGTCACTCATATGTCTATGTTTAGCATTTAGCATTGTGTGCTTCTTTTTATGACCTTTTGTCGATATTTTGTCATACATTATGGTTGATATTATTTTGTGACAAAACTGCTTTTAAAACTCTGTGGTTTGTAAAGTTGTAGAACTATTTCCATCTTTAGGTTTTGTTCTACTCATGTGTTGTTTAAAGGAAAATGTCATAGTCTTACTTAGCCTCTAAGGCTAATGCATGGACCTTCATTTTTCCTTTATGCAGGTGGATAATATCATCCCTACATTGTGCTAAGGAACCAATTCCTAAACTACAAGACACTAAAACAACATAAAGAGAAAGGTCCTCCTAGGTTTTGGAACACTTCTACCATAACCTAGTTTTTAAATTAAAAACATACTATATATTAAATATCTCCAACGTGGGAATACTATGCATATGAGTTTGGTTATTAAATATGATGCGATGGTTGCAATAAAATTTGGAACTAGGATGGTGATGACACTATGCCAAGGAAAACAATTAAATCTGTCTCCAAGATGGCCATGTGGATGTATTAAAAACTTCAAACGACGGTAAAAGCACATGGTGCAAAACCATAGGGGTTTAATCCACCTTGAAGGATGCGACTATAATTTTGATGGGGTTTGGTTTGATGCTAGTTGTTTCCTCACTAATGCACTTGGCCTCTAGTTGTTCGACCTCACCGTTCTTCTTCCTATGAAACGAGATGGAGGATCCACCAAACTCGACCCTCAACACCTTCTGAACCTGTCTGATATTAGTTTGTTCATTGATCAAGTTGGGAGTCCTCGTTCTAGTGGTGTTTGGGTGAATCTGGTTAGAGTCATCGATGCTGAGAAAGGTAATATTCTCTACACTTCCAAAGTTATTTTCTTTCTTTGTGAAATTGTTAAAAAACTATTGTTTTAACTTCTGGAATGTATAATGCAGGAGATAACCAGAACGAATTTCTACGACGAGGGTTTGGGTTGAAAACTGGCCAAGAAGACTTTTTAGCTGGTAAGACTTATGGCCCTACCTTTAGTGGATCTATGGACAAAACTTGGTGTCTTTTTTTGTATCGATCCCCATAGTTTTGGTGCTTCACCTCTGTGCCTATTGTCTGTGTGAAAGTTAACGGTTTCCTTTGGTAATGAACTTGATACTGCAATGGATTTTTTCGTCACCTGTGGAGTCTTAGCGACTATGCCACTTTTGAAAGCTATAATGTATCTCTATTTCAGTTCTATTACTTGTTTTTCTACTATAATGTTCTTTGACTTAACTCGGTAAGAACCCGTGAGGGCATCGCATAATGCCATGTTTTTAATTCACAATATTGTAACCTTGTTTATTTAATTTTCAATGCGACTGTGTACATTTTGGCAATAGATGCATTTTATTTGATTATCAATCTTGTTTACAGTTTTTTGAATGTTGTAAAAGATGAGGCCGTGAGGCCCTTATTGTCATGATTGAAATGGGACGTGGCCATAAGGCCACTGTTAGTAATGTCTAAAGTTATTTGAATCTAGCTTTGGGTTTATGTTTTGGAAGGAAAACCACGAGGGTTTTGCACCTAACTTGATTCTACAGTTTTTGGAAAAAACATTATAAAGTGTTCATGAGGCCTTTTTTTGTTTTCTAGTTATGTGAAAGGTTTATAATAAAACAAGAAGGTCATTGATCCTCTATTCATAGATTAACTATTTGTAGTCATACACAAAAAGGATTTATATTACCTGTACTTGAATTTTCGTTACAAAAATAGCTTTATTTTTAATGTCGAAACATGCGGCCATGGAGATTTAAAAAAAATTGTTGTGAAAGCTATTAAAATAGTCTGCATTGATTATTTGTTAAGGTTGATATTCATTTTAAGTTTACAAGACTACTTGTGATGTATAACTTAGTGGTAGAATTAGTTCTTACAGTTTTCTTTCTTATAAGGCCCTAAGCAGCCGTGAGTTTTTTATAAAATTATAAATTATTATGGTCGTGGGGCCTTCACCATGTAATGTATGCTTTTGAGGAGAGGGTCATAAGGACTCTGATAGTAATAATTTCGTTACATAGTTGTTTTACTTATATTGATAGTTAGCGGGTTTGGAGAAATCTTATACTTGATAGATTAACAATTTTTAGATCTTGAGACCTCCTTTGAGGCTAATCATGTTTATAAACAAAAGGGTCATGAGGCCATTATCACAAATAAACATTGTTAAAAAAAATTCCTAGCAAAGGTTTCGGTGATTTGTAACAGAACCGTGAGGGTTTCACCGTTGAATCCTGACTTTGCAATTCATTATTTGTCCTTCAAAAATAAAAAGGGTTAGTTTTTAGAATGGAAAATATGTTGGCATTGAGCGTCTTCTTATCTTGTTGATTCCTTGTTCTTAGTTGTAAGGTCATCCTCTATTTACCATTTGAAACCATTATTAGGTCGATTTGACTGTCTTGTTTTTTTAAGGAACAATATTGTTTTCTCCGTGGATAGGGCTAATTTTAAAACAAGAGCTATAATCCCTAAGGCTGCTAGGTTTTAAAAATGTAAGTAATAAACTACATATAACAATACCAATTCAGCTTACAGCCTATAACCGGTGCTGCATCTTGTCAATATACTCGATTTGGTATTTCAAGAAATTATGTTTTAGTGAGATATGAAACCTAAATCAGTTATAAATTGGATTTACATTTTTGCTTACCTAATGTATCTAGGGTTGGATCTGAACAAGATGGTTTTATTATTGAATCCAATTTGAAGTTACAAAATCTATAAAGCTTGAAAGTGTGCATAAACACATCTATACAGAGTATACTTTTTGTTATAGGTTCCAACCCTTTATATATTTAGAAATACACACATTGTAGGTTAGTTTAAGGAACTATCTAAGAGTTTTATCTTTATTACTATTTTTCATTCTTATAATCCTTGTAATTAGATATATATATACTATAATAATCTGTGATGTATATTCCTTTATAAGACAAGTTAATTACTTAAAACCTACACTACAGAGGAAATACCTCTAATACTAGTATTTTAGTAGTTGTAAAAAAAATAAGGTATAAATATTATAGAAATACTCTAAAGAATACATCAAGAGGAAAGAAAAACATTATTTAGGCTACGAGAATACTTTACGAAAATTACTAAATCAAAAGATTTAACCTTTAACTTGAATAAATAGAAATATAGTTTTTCTAACAACTTCCAGATATAGTGTACATAACATATCCAATCATTCTATTTAAAGTTACTGAGAATATTCTAAATAAAAGTACAGATTCAGAATTAAATAACAGTTGAACCTAGATAATATGCAGAAGGGGACAACACCCAAAGGAGACTGTTCCACCCAACCTTCTCCTGAAGCAGCCAAAGTTACTTGCTTAGGACCCCCGAGCTTGTTCATTGAACCACTAGGACGAAGATCAATGAATATAGCCACACAACAAAATTGTTACAACTTAGCACTCAGTAGCAAACTTAGCTCAAAAATTCCACTTTAGCTATCCCCTCATCAAATTCCTTGTGTGCCTGACTTTTCAGTTTGCAGTAGTCACAAGGTTCATTCACTTAGAAATCAGAATGAGTAGTGAGCCTCCTACTCAATTTGATGGTATATATAAGATTGCCTAGGTATTTGGGTCAATTTTGGAATTAAATAAGCCACCAGATCAGTTCCCCACTCTCAGGGAACATGACCACAATTTTAGGAATTATGCTTCTTGCAACAACTAGAAAGTGAAATGCTAGTGCTGCGTCTTGTCAACCAGCCTTGTACAGTTTCACATTCCTCCTAGTGGGTTAGTGAACACTCATTTAATAGTCTCCATTGGATAGGTGTCTCCTCTTTTTAATTAATAAAATAAATAATTCTTCATTTACAATCATCCTTGACCAACTTGGTCATAAAATTTTGCAATAAATTTAACATAATGTTTTTTTTTCTGAAATAGATAATAAGTATCTATTTTTCAGTTCTAGGTATGTTACAAACACCCCCCCCCCCATTAAGCTCAACATCGTCCTCGATGTTGCTTAATTTATTCTGAGTCTTCATGGAACAGAGCCGGATATGCCACCTGCATATCGCTCTCCAATTCCCAGGTTGCTTCATCTGGATTGAGGCATTTCCATTGCACCTTTACATGTCCAATGGTGTGATTTCGAAGAAAAAATTCCCTCTTGTCAAGAATAAAGTCCGGTTCCACCGAAAAATCTCCTTCTGGTTCTACCTGAATCACATGAGTAGAATCGTGTACATATTTTTTCAAAATAGAAATATGAAAGACATTATGGATTCTAAGATTAGGTGGCAAAGCTAACTGATATGGAATTGGCCCCACTCTTGCCAATATTTCAAATGGTCCACAATACCTAGGTGCTAGTTTAGCACAGCTCCCTAGTTTAAAAGAGCTCTTTATGGATTTTACCTTAACAAAAACATGCTCACCCACTTGGAATTGTTTCGAAGTTTTTTTAAGGTCAGCATGACTCTTTTGTTTGTCCTAGGCAGTTTTCAAATTGCTGTGTACATGTTTCACTATTAGTTCCAATTCTTTTAACAAGTCAAGTCTTAACATCAATCTGTCAATTGGATTACTCCATGTAATATGAGTGTTACATTTTCTACCATATAATTTTTCAAAACGACTAAGGTTTGTTGAAGCTTGATAATGGTTATTATATGCAAATTCAACTAAGTGCAAATAGTCTTCCCACTTCTTGGAATAATCTCTAAGATACATGTGTAACATATCTTGTAATACTTGATTGACTCTTTCTATTTGTCCATTTGTTTGTGGATGATAAGCAGTAATGAAATTCAATTTAGTATCTAGACCTTTAAATAAATATTTCCAAAAAATTCCAGTAAATTTAGGATCTCTGTCAGAAACTATTACCTTTGGAATTCCATGCAAATGAAAGATTTCTTTCATAAAGATTCCGGCAATGTTAGCAACTTTATGACTTGTTTTAATAGGTATAAAGTGTGTTTCCTTACTTAGTTTATCCACAACTACCATTATTGAATCATTTTGTTTATGGTTTTTAGGTAAACCAGTTATAAAATCAAGACTGGTGACTTCCCATTTCCAATTTGGAATTAGTAATGGTTGTAAAAGACCAGCTGGGTGTTGATGTTCAGATTTAACTTGCTGACACTCTATAAACCTAGCTAAAAATTGAACAACTTTGTTTTTCATATTAGGCCAAAAATATTATTTTCTCAACATTTTTATCATCTTTTGATACCCCGGATGTCCGAAATAAGGACTTTATGTACTTCATTCAAAATCAACAGTTTAACTTCTGGTATATTTGGCACATAAAGTCATTTTTATACAGCATTAGACCTTTTTCATTTAAACTGTAATCTATATTTATATTTTCAGATACATTATGAGTTACTTTTTCTTTTAAACTTTGGTATTCTGTGTCCAGTTTTATTCCCTCTTCCAATTTATCCTCTAAATCGGTTTTATAGCTGCTAATGGCAGCTAAACTTGTTACTGCATTTTTTCTTAAGGCATCAACCACTTTATTTGCTTTCTCTTTAATGTGTTTTATTTAAAATTTATACTCGCTAAGGAAAGCTAACCATCTAGCTTTCCTTGTGTTTAGATTTTGTTGGTCAAATTGATATTTTAGGCTTATGTTATCAGACATTAGCAAAAATATTTTACCTATTAGATGATGGCGCCACATTTTTAAAGCATGGATTATGGCAGCCAGCTCTAGGTCATAAGTTGCGTAATTATTTTCGTGTGTTTTTAACTTCCTTGATTCATATGCAATTGCATGACCTTTTTGTGTCAACACTCCACCCAAGCCTCCGTTGCATGCATGAGTGCATACGATGAAATATTTGTCTGGATCTACTATTTTTAGAATGGGTGCAGTGGTTAATAATCCTTTTAATTTATTAAAACTTTCTTCGCATTTTTTATCCTAGATAAATTTCTTGCCCTTTTTCTGCAATGATGTTATAGGATTTGCAATTTTCAAAACTCCTTCTATAAATTTTCTGTAATGACCTGTTATTCCCATAAAGGATTGTACATTAGTCATGTCCTTGGGAACAGGCCAATCAATTATTGCTTTTATCTTATCCAAGTCTACCAATATCCCTTCTTCAGATATTATGTGCCCTAAATATTGTATCTTATCTTTATAAAATTCACATTTACTAAACTTAGCATATAGTTGATGTTCTCTTAAAACTTGTAGTATTAAATGCAAGTGTTCGGCGTGCTCCTCTTTCGTTTTAGAATAGATGAATATGTCATCTATAAAGATGACTACAAATTTGTCTAAGTATTTACTTAGGACATTTCTCATTAAGCACATGAAAGTTGTTGGAGCGTTAGTTAGCTCAAAGGGCATAACCACAAACTCATAGTGTTCGTATCTAGTTTTGAAAGCAGTCTTAAAGATATCTTCGTCTTTAATTCTGACTTGATGATATCTAGAACTCAAGTCTATTTTTGAAAATATCGTTGCTCCACGTATCTGATCAAACAGATCATTGATGTAGGGCAGAGGATACCTATTTTTAATTTTTATTTTATTCAGTTGATGGTATTCTATACATAGACGTAATGTTTTGTCTTTCTTCTTAACGAAAAGGATGGGTGATCCCCAAGGGGATACACTCGGTCTTACATAGTTTTTGTATATTAATTCTTGCAATTGTAATTTTAATTTGTTAAGTTCTAAAATGTTCATTTGATAAGGAGCTTTTGAATTTGGTACAACTACGTGTACTAATTCAATTGTAAAATCTAGATCTCTCTTTGGAGGTAGTCCTGGAATTTCTTCCGGGAAAACATCCGAGAAATTTTGTAGGATTGGAATATCATCAAAACTTTTCTTATCTTATGGATAAATTTGTTAATTATTTATTATGTGTACAAAAAATACTTTACAGTCCTTTCTTACAGCCTTTTTCATCTGCAAGGCTGATATTTGTCTAACAAAGACCATATTCCAATGTAGCATTTTTGTTCAATTTTGTAAGCACTGAGGACAGTGCTAATTGAAGGGGGGGGATGTAACACCCTGGTTTGACCCCATGGTATTTTGATTGTACATGATGTATATATTGTATTGAGATCATGGCATGGAGCTCAAGTCCAAGGCCTTTTCATTGATATTGTGTTTGTATAGGTGATCAAGGATGATGCCTATGGTGACAGTGCTAAGTCAAGCACAGGATATATATTTGATATATCACGTAAATGCACAATTTAATAAAATACCACAACTAGCTATGGAAGTGCAACGTGAAAGAGATGGGGGCATGATTTCACACGGGATAGGGTGGGGATTTATCCAACCTCTGAGCCTTAAGGTGAGGCCAGATGTCAATAGGAGGACCTATGTACCCTTGGCTACCTTTTTTCCTTGCACTCAATCATTAATTCCTTCCAGAAATTGAATGAGGCAGTTAATGCCTAGGGAAGCGCAGGGCATGGAAAACTGCAGTCTACGTAGGCCTGCAGCCTAGGGGAAGCTGCACTTTGCTTCTGTAGGAAGCAATCACGTGAGGCGTACCATGTCTGTTAGATGGGATTGCATTTGGGTTCTACTCACTCCCTCCTCATTCATTCAAGCCATTTCGTCATTCCTTCTTGTCATTTTTTGCTCTAGGTCGCGTTTTTTCTCTGGGCAGTCCATCATTCATGTGGTTAATTAACGTTGTTGTTCATCCGGCTATAGGGTCACTTTGTTGGTTCTGGGTTGTTCACCTTGTTCATTCAACATGCAAGCAAAGAACTGTGTTTTGGTCACCCATTCCATCCATTATAGTCTGTTGATGTGCATTATGCTTTCACCTATGTTATAGAACCATGGTTTTTTCCTATGATTGTCCATCCCTGAATCACATCGTCGTGTTGGTTAATTTCCTGGAGCCGCATAACCAATTATCTGCAAATATTTTCCTTTATCGCGCAAGGGAGCAAGGTTTTTTGGTTCATACTATTAGTTTTCACTTTCTTGAGTCGTGGAAGGTGTTTTCGCAGTAGGTTTCTCTATTACATATGGAGTAAGCATGTTTTGTTGGTTTACAGTGTGGTTGTTGGGTGTGCACCCTAGTTTTGGGTTTGATTGGTATGCAAGACTGAGAGGTGGAAGAGAGGAGGAATGGACTTGTAACCTAGTGCAGGAAGGAACCTCAAGAAAATATAAGAGTGGCTTAGTAGATCCTTACTGCACACCATGAAGAGCACTAGAAGGGAGGCATATCCCGAATAACTGTTGAGCAGAGAAAGGGATGCTACCTTGTGTTGGGATGCAGGTAACGTGGATGCCATGCTAGATAGATCTTGTGGAGGTGTCCTTAGCTCTTGAGTGAGCCACTAGCCTAGTCATTTTACCTTTCTACTACCTTAGCAGCCGGTAAACCCAAGGGAGATTGGATTGACCTTGGGCCTTGTTAACCCAATTGAATTTTTGTTTGGCTGAGCCTTGCTTTGCATTGAATTTGTGTGTAATCCTTAGCTGGAAATCCTGTTAACCCAAATGTGAGAGATGTTTTGGTATTTGGGCCTGTGAACCCATCTGTTGGCTTGGATGGTCCTTAATGCAAGTGTTGGCTTGATAAGCCTATAGCCTATTAACCCAACTAGGTGTTGGCTTGGCTGGACAGTCTTATAAGTCCAACTAGGTGTTGGCTTGATTGTGTGTTAAAGTATCTGCTTGTTCCCTAGTTCCTTGTGGAATCATTCCCAGCTCAGGGGTGGCAGTGCTGTTGAGAGAGTAAAGAACGTGTTGGCCTATGGTTGGGTGGAACGTTGCAGCTACATAGCTAGTTGTAGGACAACTTCATCCTTCGAGAGAAGTATTCTTGTTATGTTGTTTATGCAATGTATTTGCCTATTAATTGTTCTTTTCATGATTGAATGCTTAATGATGATGAAGTAGATGTTTACTTGTGTATATTTCCTGCATTTTATCTTTTTTTTTGCCTTATATGTTTTTATGCATTTTTTCCTAAGTTCATGGAGGCCGAAAGCCTATTACAGAGGTCAGAAGGCTTATGACTCATTGTTTTCGCCCTTTGAAATCTGCCTAGGAGCGGTAGAAGGCAGAAGCCGAAAAGGAGCATTTGAACTGAGCAGAAAGATTGTGTTTCCACATCCTGGGATCTGCAACGAAATGAGGGAGGCAGGAGAAAGAAGTTCCATCGAAACAGAATGTGGGATTTTCGACTTCCAGGATCCACCTACGGAAGGCAGAAGATGGAAGGTATAAATCAGGATAAAGGATAAGGTAGCAAGTGGGTTTTCCTACTTACGATGTCCATGGTCATAAGGCGGAAGTTGAAAGTAGAAAAGGATTCTAAGGTAGAAGGATGAATTTCTGATTCCCAGGATCCGCTTGCGGAAGGCGAGAAGAAGAGAGCGAAAAAGTACAGAAAAGTTCTAAGGAAAGTAATTGTTCTGTTTTCTGCAGTCCGAGGTCAAAGGGCAGAAGTCGGAAGGATAGATAAAAGTTAATTCAAAAGTGTAAGTTCTCGGTTTCCAAGTTCCACAATGAAAGGGAAGAAGGAGGAAGGTGGGAGAATGGAAGTTAATCAAGTTTGAGTATTGGATTCAGATTTCCGATTTTCGCGGTGGAAAGGAGGAAGGCGGAAGGTGAAAAGTGAACAAGTTCAGATATCATTTCTTTGGTTTCTGATTTCCGAGTTCTGCAGTAGAAAGGCAGAAGGAGAAAATAGGAAGGTGCATGATCTAAAGTATCATTTTAGTGGTTTGTGATTTTCGAATTCTGAGGCCAGAAGGTGGAAACGGAAGTGGAAGGTTGGCGGAACGCTTCATCGAAATGTTGAAGTTTTGATTTCTAACTTCCGAGGCTGGAAGGCGGAAGCGAAAGTGTGAAGGTGGAATTTAGACCCTTTGCTTCGTCAAAACCTTGAGGTTCTGAATTCCAAGGTCGGCAGTGCAGAAGCGAAGGTGCAAAAAGGGAAAGGTTAGTTCGGAAATGGCCATTCTAGACGAAGAAGGGCTAATTGAAGGGTAGAACGACTGGTATAGTGGTTCTAAGTATGAGATGAAGGTTGGAGAATAGGTTAATGTCCGGTGTCTATCAGAAGAACAAAGAGGTTATTTAAGCAAAAAAAAATTAATAATCCTCATTATGGGGTATGGGGATGTGACAACCAATCCTAGTCCCTCTTTTTAATCCCTCTCTATTAGGGGGGACAAGGAGGTCCCTTGGATTATTTACACCCATAGGTTCCTCATCAACCAATTGAAATAAACTAACATACATATTCCCTGTTGCATGATGCATAAAGTATGCACCTCCATATCCCTCAGAAGACTATTTTGGATACTTTCTAGAATCCAAAGTTGCCCTCACAATATTGAATAAATCATAAAGTGTTGAGGACAACACACAATTGGAAAAAATTGTAAGTGGTTCCAAAAGGTAAGAGGGACTTGGAGCTTGATAATCTATCACAATTTTAGGAGTATTTTCTATAACATCAATCAGTTAAAGCAGATGGGGTGGTGTGATGAGCAACTTCTTTCAAATACTAGTGCATGCCAGTATTTTTGTTGAAATTGGTTGTATATAATTGTCACTATCAGGGGCTACAAAACAAACTTCCATGGTTGTGCCAACATATTTTGTTCTAAGATTTAGAGTTTTCATCACACACAAATTCTAAATGACTCAAAACAGAAAATTAAATGGCCTTTTACGGACACAAAATGAGAGTTTAAAGGCATAGCGTAGTTGGTCTAAAATTTTGATTTAATGATGTT
Source organism: Pseudotsuga menziesii (assembly GCA_001517045.1). Taxonomy (NCBI): domain Eukaryota; kingdom Viridiplantae; phylum Streptophyta; class Pinopsida; order Pinales; family Pinaceae; genus Pseudotsuga; species Pseudotsuga menziesii. Next base: position 321,039 of record LPNX010232051.1, read on the forward strand.
AATTTCCATATTGCTTTAGAACATAAAATAAGTGGGTTTTTTTAAAGGTTTTTATCATGGTTGAAAGGGAAACACTAATTCCTAGTTTCCATGTTGGGAAAATGGTGTCACAAAAGGCCTTTAAGAGGGCTTTAAAATAGGGTTTTGGGGTATAGATGGCAACAAGTAGCATCCAAATCTAACATTGTAACACCTCGGTTTTCACCCTGTTTGCATTAAATGTATATGATGTATATATTGTAATTAATCATGGTGTGGATCTATAGTAAAAATCCCCACCATCGATTTAACGTTATATGTTCGGCGATTAAAATCGATGCCGATGGTATTTTGTGCTAGCTAGGCACATTATAATTTGGACATCATGTAAATATGCATTTTAATTAAAAATACCCACAACCAACTATGTCAATGCAACAATAATGAGAAGGAGCATGATTTCCTAAGGATAGGGAGGGGGAATATTCCAACCTTTGAGCCAATGGGGAAAAGCCAAATGTCATAGGGAGAACCCATCAAACTGTCAACTACCTTTCTTGTCTCATTCACTCAATCATTTATTACTGCCAAAAATTGGTTGGGTTGGTTATTGCATGGGATGGGAAAGGTATGACATCCCAAGTTCGAATTGGAGAAGCCATCAGTTTGTGGGAAATGCATTTTGACTCCTTGGACAAGCAAAAACCCAAAAACGTAGGCCATTCTACCATGCTTTCACGTTGTCCTATTTTCCTCACCATTTTTCCTTCACGTGAGCTCTCTCAGGAATTCAGAACTTCCTGTGTGTGAAACCATTCACATGTTTGGTTGTTACCTCACTTTGCTCAGGCTAAGAAATCATTTTTGGTGATTATCAGTGGCTGAGTTTCCTTCCCCACATTTTGCTGCATTTTTCTCCATTGTTTCCAAGTTGGAAATCATTTTTTCTGGAAATGCCCAGTGAGTGGGAGAGGAGACCCACGATTTTGGGTGTTATTGAGCTTGTTTTGTCCATGTTAGGGCCAAAAAGTCTCTGGAAATTGGATTGCTACTAAAGGGCCATTTTTACCCATTCAGGAAATTTGTTTTGTTGTCAGAACTATTTTTCCTCCAACCTAGAAATCATATTTTGTTGTGGGTGCATATTTTGGCTTTGGCCTGAGTTAAATTGGGACTGGAAATGGGGTCTGAGCCTGCTTGACAAACCTAGTGTGTGCAGGACCCTCACAAACAGAGCTAGAGGGAAAGCTTTCTTATCTACACCCCCTGAATAGCACTGGAAGGGAGGACATAGCCCGAGGGAGTGTACAGCAGAGATGGGGATGCTTCCTTGTGTTGGGTGTGTGTGGATTTTTAGAAGCCAGGATAGTTCTGGTGTAGGTGTCCATAGCTATTGGATTGAGCTCACTAGATTAGCAGTCAACCTTTCCAACTCCTGATAGCCTAATAAAACCAACTGTGTTGGCTTGGTTGAGTTGTGTATCCTTGGTTACGTGTGAGCCTGCTAGTTTCCCCTTCTTCCTTGTGGAATCATGCCCAGCTCGGGGGTGGCAGTGTTGCTGAGTGATTGATGAGCACACTGGCCTATGGTTGGGTGGAACATTGCAACGGCATAGCTGGTTGCAGGACAAGCTTCTGTTAAAGATAAGTATCTCTTGTCCATTATGTCTTTGCAATTGTATTTATTACTTAAATGAGATGATGAACATGTTGAATGTATTGGATTATTGTGTTTGCCTCCGCTGTAGGTTTAAATGAATTATGCATCTGTGTATTCATTTCCAATGCATTTTATATCTTATGTTCATGGGGCTTAGTTTTCTCGGCTTCATAGTGGTTACTCGCGTCCTCTTCATCGGTTAGAGGGGTGGGGACGTGACAGCTTGGTATCAGAGCTTTAAGTTGCAGTATTGAGCCTCTATGGGCCAAGAAAACTCAACTAACAAAGAGGTGAGGTAACCTCTGTTGAACCCAGCAACAGAGAGAGAAAATTTGGAAAAGTTCTCTAAGTGTGGTATATTATCCATGTCGGCTGCGTTCGCCTAAACGGAGCCACTACGGTGGTTGCTTTCACCAAAATTCGTCGATACAGTGGAGTTGTCGGCATATTCTTTTCATAGAGGCGGCTATAACTTGCGGATCAAGCCGCAATGATGGTTGAGTTCCCAGATAAAGAGCCGCTACGGTGGGGAGTTCAATGAAATGTGAGCTGGTGGCGGTAGATAATCGATGGGGGGGTCGTAGCGTCAGCTGGGTCCCAAGGAGATGGCCACAACATTAGCGGGAAAAATAGGAAAATTTCACCGCAGAAGAAATTTTCTCAAAATCTTCTAAGTGTTGACCAGCGGCGGAAAGTTGAAGTCTGACCCGCAATGGCGGCAGATGGCAGATGAAGTAAGAGCCGCTGAAGCAGCCGGTGAGAGAAGAAGTTTGGGTCGCTACGGCGACAAACAAAAGATGTTCGAGCCGTAATGTCAGGTGAAAGGAGAACATAGAGACGCAATGGCAGTGGAAGAAAGATGGAAATGAAGCTGATGTAATGACAACTAGAAAAAGAAGAACGAGCCACTATGGCAGATGGAAGGTGAAGTTCGAGTCCCTACGACAGTGGAAGAGAAAGGAAGATCGAGCTGCTACGGCGGTGGGTGAGAAGGAAAGAAGGAGCCGCTACGGCGGCAGTTGAGAAAGGAAGACGAAACCACTATGACGGCGGGTGGAAAAAGAGGAAGGAGTCACTACAATGGGTGAAATTCAAAAAACATTCTGCTACAACGGGTGAAAGTCAAGAATTTTTCCGAGGCAGTGGGTGAAATTTTTGAAAATTTTTCCGGAGTTGAGAAATTCGGCAGGGTTTTTCAGTGGAATTTTAGGGGCCAGAAAGATGGGAAAATGGCAGCATGATTATACGCCAGATTGCATGAAATCAAAGGATTTACACACACAAAAATAATGAGGGTGCAATCCCCCTTGACCCTTGTCGTCCCCTTCAAACAGTCATTGTTGTGAAAGAAAAGAATGTTTTTGAGAGAGTTGTCAATATGAGATTTTTCCATATGGAGGTAAGTAATTATGAATTCATGTGAATGATTATGCAGCTAAAAAATTTGTTTATCAACACATTTTGCAGAATTATAGTCGCCTTCAAAAGGGAATCATTCCACTTAGTGCAGATCAGTACTAGAAGAAGAAAGAGATATCCTAGTGAATCATTTGAATCTAAAGGATCCACTATAGATTCAAGCTCTTCATCCCATAGGAATGAGAGGAAGAGGCATTACCGGAACCATTCACGCAATGAATTTGAGAAGGCAAGGCCTCCTACCCTCAATGGTGAGGTAAAGACTGGTCAAAAAGCTAAAGCTTGGCTTCTTGGGATGAGGAAATATTTCCAAGTCCAAGACTACTCTGAAAATATGAAGGCTAGGGTAGCCATATTCAATTTGACTAGAAGAGAATCCATATGGTGGGAGCACTTCAGGAATGTGAAAAAGATTAATGAAAGAAGGATTGTGTGGAAACAGTTCCAGAAGTATTTCAAGCAGAAGTACCTCTCTAACAGGTACTATGATGATAAGATTAAAGAATTCCATGAGCTGACATTGGGACAACAAAACATGGAAGAGTATGCAAATAAGTTCTTGGAATTGTTAAGGTATGTCAGGTACATCAAAGATGAAAAGGTGAAGATCCAACATTTTCTGAGTGGATTGCCTCATTCTTACAAAAACAAAACTGAGTTTTGTGAACCTAGTGTTGTAATGGATAATTCACCTAATAACCTAGGTCTGGGGGTTACCAACATACTAGACCTTGCAGACAGTTTGATTATAAAAGTACAAATAGGAAAT
>LPNX010232067.1:3649-38737 GCA_001517045.1 Pseudotsuga menziesii
ATATTATTAAATGTGGTGTTAGTATAAATCATAAATATGGTGTCCACTTCTAACGATAGATACTATTAAATGTACCACTACTAGGTACTTATTGATCACTCTCGATCTCCTCACTTAAGAACCCCACTTGGCTCTTTGTATGTCGAATTTTGAAATGGTAAATTTAAATTGCATAAATTACAATCCAATTGGAAATGGAGGAGAAGGAATCAATCTACAATGTCGAAAACTGCAATATATATATATATATATATATATATATATATATNCAAATTCTACTCCTAGTAACACCAAGAGGGTGGTTCACTACATGATTAGAAGACTCCATATAAGTGTGGAATTTTTAAGTCCTCTCACACCACTTAGATGGGGTAAGTTAATCTCATGGCAAAAGGACCTTCTTCTTAGCTACATATTTGATAAAAACTCGTTTGAATTTTTCGAACTTGCATAGAGTTCCAATAAAACAAATTATGTGCATGATGGAACAATACCCCTAAATGTTTTGCCTAAATTTAAATCAACCCAATGTGTGAAAAATCAATCAAATTCCCAAATCAATGAAAATGACGACTCCCTATATCATCAAATTTCAACTCCTAGAATAAATTACTCCCAAACTTGCAAAGAGTTCCAATAAATCAATTTATGTGGATGAAAGAACAATACCCCTAAATGTTTTATCTAAGTTTGAATCAACCGAATGTGCAAAAATTCAATGAGATTCCCAAATCAATAAAAATGATTACTCTCCCTATCAACAAATTTCAACCCAATGTGTGAAAATTCAATGAGATTCTCAAATCAATGAAAATGATTACTCCCTATATCATCAAATTTCAACTCCTAAAAAAATGATTCTCAAACTTGCACAAAGTTCCAAAAAAACAAATTGTGTACATGATAGAACAATATCCCTAAATATTTGTTTAAGTTTGAATCAACCCAACATACAAAAATTCAATGAGATTCCCAAATCAATAAAAATAATGATTCCCTCTATCCTCAAACTTAAACACCGGAAATTCAAGCTCCACTTAAATGAAACATAAATCATCCACAACCATCTCCACAAGTCATGGACAATGAATCCCACCAAAAACAAACCTCATTAATGAACAAGTTCCACCACCCAACACCATCCCCATTTTCACTCCCACAACCTCAATATGTGAAGACTAACAACCATCTCCACAAGTCATGGACAATGAATCTCACCAAAAAACAAACCTCATTAATGAACAAGTTCCACCATCCAACACCATCCCCATTGTCACCCCCACAACCTCAAAATGTGGGGACGAACCCTGTAGCCATAGCCCCACATGAAGCTTCCCCTCTCAGTGACTCATCTACCCTGCAGGCTGCACGGACCAATGCATCCCTGACACTTTCAGAGATCTTTCATAATCTATAGGAGGCTCCCTTATTCCCCTTCTATCACCAGCAGCTAACTTTCATCCTTAGAATGTGCCTCTTCTGGAGCCCCACCATGTCATAGTTTTTCCATTTCCCCAATACCTATCGATGTTTCCTCTGACAATTTTGATGATCCAGCTTTACAGCTGTTCACTTCTGGCATGTTTTGTTCCCGTAGGTCATGTCCTTCTTCCTCAGTGGGCCATCGTTGCAACTTGCCCCCAAGTTCCCTTCCCTGCCACTCATCAAGTCATTTACACACGTGTTCTATGGTTTGCTCATTTATGAACAACAACCTAACCAGTAGCCTCTCCTCTCTGACAGATCCCATTCGCCATTAGTCAGAGTCTATGATAGTTGGGAACAGCCTGGTAAAGAGGGCACCATTCAACATGAACCACTTGTTATAGATTCCCAGTGGGCACATGCCCACACTCAACGGCAATTGATTGCAGCGATGAAGTCAGTTCCAAACCTTTTGCACTGCGTGACAGTATTGGACAGTGCTGTCTCAGTATTCAATTCTCAGTTCTTCAAATTTTCATGATTGGGTTCAAATTCGTTTTGTCAGATAAATTAACGTATAAATTTGGTTCACGGCCAATTTGAACTTTTTGGTTTGAATTTGCTTAACGGCCAATTTGAAATTTTTGGTTTGAAGTTTGTTAGGATTTTTTTTTCACCCGAAACTTGTTAAAACTTGTTAGAAATAACTATTAATAAATTATTTTGGTTGTTATTGTAGTATTTTAAAAATTAGTAATCCATTTTTATATTAAATCTAATAAAATAAATTAAACAATTTTATTAATATAAAATTAAAAATTTGATAGCCCCAAGAGTTAGCTCAAGCAGTCGAGCAACCGTAGTTAGGCCTCCCGGCAAGTGAGGTCGCGGGATCCATTCTCCTCTACGCTCATGGGGTTAGGCATGAAGTGTGCCGAGAGTGAGGCCCCTTCGGGTGGGCCCTCTTGAAATTATTCCGTGGATGTGGCCCGTCGGTCAAGCCGGCGCATGAACCACATTGAAAAAAAAATTAAAAATTAAAAATTTGACAAAAAAATTCACAGAATTTCAATGACAATGAACTAGAAAAAGTCAAAAAAATAAAACAGTTAGCTTTCATTCTTTTTTTAACTTACAGCTTAAACTGTTTTTGGATTATATTGTTGATTTACATTGTTTTCAAATCTTCTTACCTAATTACTATATAAACAGCTTAAACTGTTTTTGGATTATATTATTGATTTGCAATGTTTTTGGATTATATTATATTGTTTTCAAATCTTGTTACCTAATCAATATATGAACAGCTTAAATTGTTTTTGGATTATATTGTTGATTTACAATGTTTTTGGATTATATTGTTGATTTGCATTGTTTTCAAATCTTGTTACATATAAACAGCTTAAACTGTTTTTGGATTATATTGTTGATTTACAATGTTTTTAGATTATATTATTGATTTTCATTATTTTCAAATAATAGATGATCAGCCGCAAGCATTCAACCTTCAACACCAACGATAGTAACTGTTGAATCTTCCATTGTTAATTCAACTTGTTAACAACTTATGCTGATTGAAAAACCTATGCTAGAATTTACTTTAACAATCTGAATTTTTTACAATCCCATATCCATTGTATTTATTATTAAGAATCCATTGAAGGAGATGAAACATCAATTTCTCCTCTATTATTGTGTAGCCATTGGCCTATTTATGGTTTAAGTGTATAATTCATGCATTTTTACTTGAAGATGGTCATAATTATTGTCCAATAATTGGAGGAAATTTAGAATGTGCTCTAGAAAAGGCTATAATGCTTTGTCTTGTTGTTCATACTACATGTAATCATCTCCTTAATATTACTTTCAAATATTTGGACTGGTTCTCTCTCCAGGAAAATCTGTTGTTTTATTTGGTTGGCTTTGAAGAACAAGATACTTACTTGGACTGGACTTGGGATCTGTGCTCTTTGCAGTAAGGCTGCTGATTGTGTACAGCACCTCTTTTACCATTGTGAAGTATGGAAGAATGTTATCTCTATCATTATGGAACAGTACAATATTTCTCCTTCCTTTTAGTCAGACGATCTCTGCTCGTTTCTAGAAAGGTGGACTGACAATTTCTCCAAAAATTCAGCCAACTATTATCTCCCATTTCTTGCCATGTGGCTTTTCTGGAAAGCTAGAAATATCTCTATATTTGAAGGGAAAATTATGACAGTCACCAGCATCTTCCAGCAAATTACTTATTTTTCACAGCTGTATTGTTCATCTGTCACTAAAGTAAAAAAATCCAGATCCATGGGTCAGGGTCCTGTCCTTGTTTATCCTTGTGGCTTCTTCGATGGGGCATCTGCAAAAGGTGTAGGAGGGGTTGGCTTTTGTCTAATATTGAGCAAGTCACACTCCCTCTAGTTTGCATTGGGGGGCGGTACTTGTACCAATACAAAAGCGGAACTGATTGGGCTTTGGGCCCTTCTGCATACAGCCCAAATGATGGGGATACCCAAGATCAGAATATATGGTGACTCTTTAGTCATTATAAATTGGGCATCCCTTTCACCACCTGAACTCCATCACTGGTGTAGGGACACAAGAAAGCTATACTCATGCTTTCCGGAGCTGTATTTCTACCATATCTATCGTGAATACAATCAGCGTGCAAACAACGTCTCTAAAAAAGCTCTTTCTTTGGCTCCGGGAACTAGTAGTTACACTGAATTTTTTGATGGCCATTTGGCCTCTCATGACAAGATTGAGCTCTTTTGAGCCCGGTGCTGGAGCTTGTACTCCTCTTCTTGATGCACCCTGATATTATTTATTTTGGAGCAGACTCTTTTAGACTGCAGTTCTACACCCTATTGATCACGATAGATATGGTTTGAGTGACAGCCTTACTGATGGGAACTGTATGTTGGAGATGTACTTGTCCCCCCTGCAGCTTGTTGTGTTGTGTCTCCCCTATGATGTAGCCAATAAATGTTTCATTTGATCCCCCATCTCGATTGTAACCCACTTATTGGGATGGCATTTCAGATGCCCTTTGATTCTTTAATGAATAACAAGGACAGGCTTTCTTCTTCTGAAAAAAAAAATCATCTCCCTAATATATTGGTACAAGTCAAAAGTTTTTTTGTATTGAGTAATTTACTGCATGAGATACTTGCGTCTAGGACCAGTGTCTCTATCTCTCTATCCATAGTCTAGCTTCTAGTGTTATGCCTTTATTAGGATCTATATTCTAGCCCCTCTAGTTGTTGCATCGTGGTTAGCTTATGCTTAGACTCAAACTACTTTTCCAAATGATAGTATCCACTTGTTTTCCATGGGTGCATGGAGGCATTGGTCCTTTTACCCTTAATCTTCCCCTATGTATAGTGCTTCCACTATCCACACCCTTTGATTACCAAACTACTTCACCAAATGATAGTATCCACTTGTTTTCCATGGGTGCATGGAGGCATTGGTCCTTTTACCCTTAATCTTCCCCTATGTATAGTGCTTCCGCTATCCACACCCTTTGATTACCAAAATCACCAAGGTCCCCAAGCACTAGCCTACAAGTAGTGAAGGAGGAATGCAAACCTGTGGCATCGGTATTTCCTCTACAAATAGAGAAATGTCAGCCTCTCAAATAGTGGGTGATGTCATCATTTCCCTTCATTCTAACATTTCTATGACTTCTCCCAACCAAATGGCTTAGGAAAAAACCAATGAAGGTTGTGATGCCTTCTAGAATTCCTCTCATGTAGCCTTAATCATCGTATTGAATATGAGGTTTTAGTTCCTTCATCTTAGGTACAAGATCGTCATGGAGGCTTAGCTATGATCCACTGTCATAAACCTTCTTAAGCATTGGCCCTATGATGTCACTCCCGTGATTAACCCTTGCTCTCCCATTGCCTCACGTACTCCTAGTTGATGTGACTCTTGTTCCTATCACCCCATCTTGGTGAGAGGAAATTAATGTTGACATTAAGGCTCTTATACAGCAATAATTGAATTAGTTGACCCATTACATCTAAACCAGCTATGTTGTTAGTCCAGTGCAAGCATTACACGTAGAAGTTGATGGTAATATTGATGGTGTGTTGGATGTGGAAGCTAGTTTTTGAATTGAAATTGATAAAATGTGCAATTCATAACTATTTAACTACTAAACATTTTAAAAGTCCACTAATAAATAGGAGCAATATCTACAAAGTTGTGTGAAAACACAACATTTTGTAACACGAGTGAATTGCTTGGATAGTTGATAGTTTGGGGGGGATGGGTATAGTTCTTTCTGGAAAAATTGATAGACTATGTTATATTGTTATTAGTAGCTAGATTTATCAATGTAATTAATGTCATTTTGATTGGAAAACCATCATTTGTGGCGTACTTATATATGTGTGACGAGACAGATTAGACTTATAGGTGTTTTGTACCGAAGCATTTATTTGTGTAATGGATAGCTTTATTCAAGTAATTAATGCAATTATGATGGTAATTGTAGCATTAAAATCCATCATTTGTGGGGCATCATTTGATTTATTGAGGTCCTTTGATGGAACGTTTTTGTGGCTCCTTGTTATCTAATATTGGTAACCAAATATCTTGGTAAGTGAATTTTTCATCATCTCACATTCATTATGAAAAGTGGAATATGCATTGTTCAAGCCTAATAAGTGAGTTTTTTATCATCTCACATTCATTATGAAAAGTGGAATTTGCATTGTTCAAGCTTAATATTGATGAAGTTTTTAGGCATCATCCATCCAATGGTGTTGATCAATGTAGATTCTTGTGCAAGGTGGATCCATAGGAGTCTTATCCAAGGTGGTTCAATGTAGATTATTGTGGATGGTGGATCTTTGTAGCTTGACAATGGATGTTTACCCCTAGATAATGCAGGGGTTTTACACTATAAACCCTACTACTTTTGTCCCTTGCCCTATTCTCTTGATTTGTTTATGTGAATGTTGCGTGCGCATAGGAGATAAGACATTTGCTCTCTTTTTTTTAACGTGGTACAAAATATTTTCTAATAACAAAGCTCTTTTTTAAACAAGAACCAATTTCTAATTGTAGCTTTGCCAAGATCATTTGTGAGACAAATTGCAATTTGAACAACATTTTATACGGTCTAAAAATGTGAATATTATTAAGTCACTTAAAACTTATTATATCAAGCTAAATATATGAAAAAAATTAAATAATAGCTAAGCCCTTGCAATCAAATGGAACCTGATGACATTTGAGATGTAAAAACAAGCCATTTTATGAAAGCCTAGATGGTGTTGAAGCCAAAATGGATTTTCCAAGTTATGGAGCAAAGTCACTTTTGTTGAAGTAGCAAGTCAAGTTGTGATTTGAGGCAACTTGCTAAGATAGGTTGTGGGAAACAAACCTATCTTACAAGGATAATTGATAGAAAACAAACACGTTATGGGTTGCAAGAGAGTAGTATGCAAGACTATATGCAAACATCTATTACAAAAAAAAACATTTGGTTATAGAGTTAATCATAAATGGGTGCAAAAGCACTTTGAAGTCAAAAGGGACAAAAATTGAAATGAACTATTTGCAGCACAATTTTAGACTATTACATAACACTAAATGCACCGAGAGGCACATTCTACAGTCCAAACAAATGTGTAACATGTGTCACAAAGTTAAAGTAATTAAACAATAAATTAACAAAAAAAAACAACTAAGTCTAAAATAAATACACTAACTTAGATCCCTTTTAATCCTAGGTCTATCAAGCATTGGGAGGGATCAAATACGTTGAGGTGCAAAAACTCACATCTCTACACCCTCAAAATTGTTTACACTTACAGGATTTTGATTCCTCTTGACAATTGATAGATCTAGGGTTGAGATGGATATAAGCTTATATACACAGAGACTCATAAAAGTGTGAAAACATTTTTTTGTTGTGTGCTTATTATTAATAAAATAGTATTTTTTATTGTGACCATTTGTTTATATTAATGTGGATAAATATTTGTGCCCGCACAGGTGTGGCTCATTGCCGTTTCAGTTGTTATGAAGTCACTTGTTGTAAATTGGAGGTCACAAGTTCAAATCCCACCTGGATTTACTTGTGCCCCGTGTCTTACGACGAGTGTGAGGCACCTAGGGGAATAGTGGTAGCAGGAATGGATCCCTAGACCCCATGTCACGCGACTACCAACCCAGCTCCAATTGTCGATTCCCCTAGATACAAAAAAAATGTGGATAAATATTTGTGATTACTAAATATTACCAGTGTATATTTATCACTTCACAAGTCTAACCAAATAGTGAATGTGTTAATTATTTAAGACAAACATTGTTCTCTCTCTCTCTCAAATTAGCATGGTTTGACATGCCATGTTGAAGTTGCATTTAAAAGGAGAAGTCACAAGTTTGTATCCACTTAGGCCCCTTGAGGTTGGGAATACATGTTGCACATCAATGACATTTACCACAAACGTTATTCACGAATTGTGAAGAAATAAATGGAGAGTTTTCTCGATAAAATTTCCATGTAAACATACACACACACATAGGAAAAGTCACAAGTTTATATCCACTTAGGCCCCTTGAGGTTAGGCATACATGTTGCACGTTGATGATATTTACCATGGGCGTCATTCACAATTGTAAAGAAAGAAATGGAGAATTTTCTCAATAAAACTTTCCATGGAAACACACACACACACACATATTTTAGTGAGACAAATTGGGTCTAACCCAAGTGGTTGAGATGAAAGTTGTTATCCTCCCCACCTTGGTTCAAATCCCACTCCACTTGAGATGAAAACTGTTATCCTCCCCACATTGGTTCAAATCCCACTTTGTGACATGTTCCCTCTTCATGAGCTAGTTGTTCATTGGAGCTCTTCGAGAGCTAATCATTTGTTGGTCGCAACAAATAAGCCATTAATCACAAGTGCCTGGAGGGTTACCAAGGAAGTTAGCTCCAAGGATTAGCCCAACAAGTTCAAATCTGATCAAGTACCTCTGGCTACTAACTCATACAACAGCTATGTTAAATCATCTAATATTAAAAAATTGAAAATTATGAAGAAAATATATTCTTTGTTAGAGGACATGAAACATGAAATCCACTTTACATTACCCATGTTTATCATCTTCCTAATTCAAATATATATTTTTGTAAAATTTAGATAATTTTATTTCAAGACAAGCAACACATAAAAGATCATAGATTTCCTTCAACCTGACATTTATTAATTTATTATACAATTTTCCATCTAATCACAGGACATGAATTTTAAACAATAATGTTAAAAAAAATGTATAGCTATTTATTTCAATACATGTAACATGTATCAAGACAAAGTCTTAACATGAAGAGATGATCTCTAAGATCTAAAAACAAAGTAAAAATAGTGTTTGGAAAAAAATGTAAACTTGTGTCATGTCAAATTTTTCCAAAACTTTTTGTAAGAAAACTGTATCGAAAGGTATAATCTTTATTGCAATGAGAAAATACAAATGTTTTTATATAGTATAGAAGATACATGTAAAATAGAAATAAAAATTGGTATTTAATTGTTTAATATATTTTGATTTGAAATTTTATTTATTTAAAAAATATATATTAATATCTTTCATATATGCATTTAAATCTCTTGAATTAACAAAAAAAATTTACACAGATCAATCCCAATTTTATCATCTATTAAAAATGTTTATTGAATGAACTAAACACCATGCAGAGTCCAATCCATCACTACAAACTGCATAGCCACAATGTTGAGCATAATGCCAAATTAAGCTCAAATTATCAATTATAATATAATGTTGGGAAGCATACAAAATTATCTAATTCGCTTCTTTAGATGCGGTAGTCAAATATTTATTGATTTATACCAGCAAAACTGTTTTAGTCAAAGAAGTACAAACTAATTGGGCCAGGCAAGCAGTTCAGTAATTTTGAGATGAGAGAGAATGTAGTTTCTCATTTCTTTTTTTAATTATAATCATATGTATTGGATTTTTTGAGAGCATTTTTGACCTCTTGAGCTTCATATACTTAACAAAAAAATACAATCTTTAATTAAATGTACACCAATATAATATAAATTAAAGTTATAATAAAGTTAAATATGTAATATTTTTAAAATAATAATAGATATCACAGTATTAAACATAAAAAAAAATTATTTATTTATTTTTAAACATTATTTATAACGAAAATTACTATTTAAAAAACAAAATATAATGCTACTAGTACGTGAGCACTCTTAATTATTAGTAATTAGTGATTATTTTAATAAATAAAAAGTTTTTGTGAATTACCCAATATGAAATTGAATGATAATTAAAATTTGGATTTTTATTATAGGTACCTAATAAAAACTTGAACCCGTATTACACTTAAAATATTTAGAATTGTTCCAAATTTCCATACATGAAATGCCAATGCTGCCTAATTATGCGAATTATGCTTTCTATGAATGAATTTCAACAACAACAATGTGGAAAATCAAACCAGCATAGGCAGTCGCCCATTTAGAATAGAACCAATGTAATTGGCCCGTGATTATGTCCCTGTAACAGTAAGACGCAATGTCATTGGCCCGTGATTATGTGCCTGTAACGGTAAAGACACTGTATCAGAAAACCCCAAATTGTGTAATTTATGTCCTACATCTCATTGGATTTGGTGATGTGCTAGAAATTTCCAGGATGTCGTTTGATCCTTTTTGACAAGCATCCTACAAGAATTTGGTCGCCTCCGAACTACATGTTAGGAGAATTAGTGTCAGGATATGGATAAAAGAGAAGACCCTTCACATATTCTTCTCAAGTTGCCCTCAAAATTCTTTTAAGTATCTTAGAAACATGCAAATATATATAAGCCCAAGGAGATGAAAGATTCTGAAGAATTCTTGCCAAGTGAAGTCGACAAAAGAGAAAACACAGCCTACTGCAAACTTTTAGTTCTCTTTCAACTGATTTAGCATTTTCTTTATAAACTGACTTACAAACCCCAACTGGACAGAATTATAAAGCCCGCGGCCCCGCACTGGGCGGGCCATCAGATGGTGAGCAACATCTGCAGAATATTGGAGAACGTCCACCATCAGATATGCAACCGGCACAGATTGGACAATTTGCTGCACCCCAAGTCAAATGGAACTTCAAGGGCACACATTGCTATAGTGGAATATTCGTGTCCATAAAAGAATTTCAAGAGGATTGTTTTATTCAGTTGAAACTTCATTTGCTTATTAAGATTTAGAGCACATCCCATGCAAACCCAATTAAGTAGAGCGCTGAATTCTTAGACAAACAATCAAGGTCCAGAGATATTCCATTAACAGAATGCCACTCAAACAACCTACAAAGGAACAGAATACATAGAAACTACATCTGAAGGAGATAAAATATCACAATGAGCCACATACACTTGATACTGTTAAAGTGATTTCACAAAAGAGAGCAACACAGATCACTATCAGATTGGAGTAGACTTAACAGCTACTCATAACTGGTTTTCTGGTATAACAATTTATGCCTAAATTGGAGGCTGCAAAAAGTCCAACTTCCCTGCAAGTTACAAGGATGGTTGGTCATGGGTATATGTACTAGAGTGACTGCTTGCCAGTTTGGCATCCACTAGGAAACAGATTTACTCAGTGAAAGAGAGTGCTCAAAAGTCCAAGTAGATTAAGTTTTAACTGCCTGTCACAATTTCTTTGCTAGATCTAAATGTATAAATTTGATTAAAGCCAATAACTTTAATATTGCTCATGCATGTTCTTTGAATGATGAGGATGCCCAAAATCTACCTTGTAAGGCCTCCTCTTAATGTCATTTGCATTCCTCATCCCCCCATAATTGACCATTGGATGGCTGCGGACGTGAGACGATTGGTTCCATTTCTCTAGGGAAGCATGAACCTTTTGGCGCATAGCTGGGGTAATAATCAATACCCATACTATAGCTCATTTCAAAGTGGCATTTGTTTGATTAGATGGTGACATACTTAGATGTTCTTCCAATATTGGTATAATTAGCCGTGGCTATGTATTAATAATCCCTTTCTAGGCCCACCTGCCCCAAGGGCAACTGATTGTTTGATCCCATC
Source organism: Pseudotsuga menziesii (assembly GCA_001517045.1). Classification (NCBI taxonomy): domain Eukaryota; kingdom Viridiplantae; phylum Streptophyta; class Pinopsida; order Pinales; family Pinaceae; genus Pseudotsuga; species Pseudotsuga menziesii. The sequence continues at coordinate 15,168 of LPNX010232067.1, forward strand.
CTTCCCTTCCAAGATGTTCCATGCCTGGAACTCGGAGCACCTTGAGATTGTCTTCCAACGACTTCTCACTTGATCTCTCAACAACATTAATTAGGATTTCTGATCCTTGATTTAATTTTGTAAGCAAAAACACTGAAAGACTACAAATTCTCTGAAGCAACTGGTTGTCGTTTTGAAGGTATAATCATATCATCTTGGCCACATTCTTCTTATGTACATTCAAGTCTCTACTCTGTATTGACAGAGGTCTCTTATTTTTTAGGTCCTTAGTAATCATGACCTTTAGTCAGAATATATAATTAAAAAGCTGTATACCAACAGATAATAACAGACAAAGTATGGAAATTGAAAATGACTAGGAAAGTATCAAAATAATGCAGCAGTAAACATATAAGTTTATAACAGATACAAAATTATGTTTAAAATAGAAAATGCATTCTTGACATCTTGTAACTACGCATACTTGATGTGTGTATTCATTATAACATGAAATACCACAACTAGAATGAAAAATTATGTCAATACTCAACACTTGAGTTCAGAGGTGAGAATAAAATACTTCATGTTTTGTATGTCTATCCTGTCAAATAATAATGAATCCATTCAATTGTCCAGAGTCTAACTGAGAAAAAAATGGAACTAACTTGGAATTGCAAGGGCATCATGTAAACGAGTCAAGAAAAGTCGGAATGTGGTACTGATATGGGTGTATCACTACCCTTTCTGGAAAAGTCAAAGTTTGACCAAACATTGAACTTTTTGCATTAATACAAAATACATTAGCACCAATGAGATCCCGATCCAATGATGAGGATGGTGGCATGGTTAGACTAGTCCCCAACCAAGGTTTGATTCTCCAAAGACATGTTTCTAGCAGTTAAGGCAAGGTACAAGCCCAGGGTTACTTTGACGGACTACTACCTCCCTGTTGTAGCAGCTTAGCTAAACATGAGCTTAGCATTGTTCAAAAATGTGAGATCCCATTTTTGTAGGCTGGCTACATGTGGGTGATTTTGATGGACTACTACTTCCCTGTCGCAGTAGCTTAGCTAAACATGAGCGTAGTAGCATTGTTCAAGAATGTTAGATCCCTTTTTCGTAGGCTGGCTACATGTAAGGTTGTGATTTGCCCTTCAAGGAGCAGGGCATGCTTACGAAAGCAAGCCAATTATATAATGCATTCACAAAAACAAATGCAGAATACATTAACAGTATATAGAACAGAGCTTCTGCTTTTATTCTTTTAAAGAATGGCCGTATCTTGTAACTTGTTACTATGCTATGATAGCTCAGCACTCAGTTCTCCATATCTTTTACCATGATGGCTTTCATCTTAATTGTCTCAGCTCATTTTTAACTGATCTTCAAAGGATTTTGATTTCATTCAGATGAACCACAAGACATTGGACATGATGTTTGATCTGCTACCACTGGAGGAAAAGGTGCTAATTTCTAAAGAAAACAAGTCTCAAGGAGAAACTCGAGATTTGAAATTTCACTTGTAAACATTTCACAATGAACACAAGAAAATGATGAGCTTATTAGTAGTCCAACACCATGCTTACAGGGATCGTGCTTTAATTCCTTTGCTGATCTGTAGAAACCAATCTGCACAATATTCTTTGAGTATATTAAAATGGTTCCCTCCTTTTATTATTCAACAACATTTTAATGACTCCTTTTTGGGGTGTTTATAGATAGATAGTAAATTTTATCCCTGATTTAATTCTATATCATAAAAGTAATACATAATTTACAACGCTGGCTCTAGTTCAGCCTTGGAGATGAAGTCAGTTGCATTAGCATAAACATCCCTAGTTACCATGGCAAAACAGTTCAGAAACAGGATGACCCAAAAATAATTATTTTCTACAGTTGTTCCCGTTTCTGGGGAGCAGAAACTGTTTCATGATAAATGAGTCATTTGTCAAAAAACGAGGTTGTTTCTTATGGGACCACTAAGTGAATTGACAGCATCCAACATGCCAAGGGCATTGATGATTAAACTCATCACCCAACTTATGAGTTGGACTATACTTCTTAGTTCCTACTGCATAGAGTTGACACTGAAGAAGGCAAAGTAACAACTGTATTCATAGGTGCGGCAGCTCTCAACCAAAAGGCCGCATTTAAGTGTGATAATGCCATGTGAAAGAGCTACCAGAACAGCCATGCTTCTGTAAATGCTCGCAATGGAAGCATTCAAAGGCTATCAAAACCTCCAAGCAATTGCAAGCAACCACTGTCAATTGAAATCAGCAGATTCAAAGGCAGTACATAGAATATTGTCAGACAAAATAAGAACAATTGACGCCATCAGAGGACAAACCCATGGCAACTCCACTATCTACATGACTCCAGTGTGTTTGGATGCCATGGAGTTGTTTGTCAAAAAGGACTTGCAGTCTAGATACTGGGAGGCTTGACATGTAGCACTTATTTCTGGGCCTAACATCCATTGATTCATATGCAGCCATCCCACTTAAAACATAAAATCAAAACCCTAAAATTAATTATAAGCAATGGGCCTGTTATCATTTTAGGTTTTTATATTGTGGATACCCTAAAAATGTATATTTCCGGTTTGTATCTTTGTATTATTTTTGTAAATGTATAGCCTATAGGTATACAATTACAATGTATAGATGGTGCATACATTTCTTATATGCAAAGCCTCTAGACTATGTTTCCTGTATCATTCTTGTTTTCCCAGTTTTTGGTAACATAATAAATATCTATTATCACCTTATATTGTTCAATTGGTCTTCTGAACACTACCAGTGATATTACTTTAAACACTAGCAAAAACATAGAGAAATTCGTCATTTTTCCTTTAAATCCCATAGGCCTACTTTTGTGGTTATTTGTTGGACATCAATAAAACTATCTAACTTTAGCTTTTCTGATTCTGAGTTGGTTAAGCTCCGAGCTGAAATTATATCCCTGCTTATTAGGCATCCACATTCCCATCATGGTTTGACAGATCAGCACTGGCCACTTAAAAAATATTGATCATTGCAGTACCAACGACCTCGGGCACTTTCCTAATTAACCTCTCTTAAAAACTCGTCCCAAGCAGCTGAAGAGACAGTGTGAACGATAAAAACCCATAAATTCCACCTCTGTGTGCCCTGAAGAGAGGGAACACCCTAACCATCCACCGCTGTTGGCTCATCGTTAAATGTACTACTTACTGGAATTTCAAAAATGGATGAAAACACAAAATAGAACCTCCAAATGTTAACCCATATTCACCTCCACAAATTGTGAGCAGTTCATGCATAGTAAAATTAATTTGCACTGTTGATGATTCCCTATCCAAAGAAGGTCAAAGGACGGAAGAGGGCAAATTGATTTTAATTTTTTAGTGAGTTTCAGGAGAGAGTTACAAATGACTCCAAACAATTCATATAATCTGTATCATCTCTGTTCAGTTTATGGGGGCTGGTTCGGGATTATGGATTGCTCTACTATTTGTGATCCCTATGGGACAGTATAAGCAGAAAACGGGTAAATCAATATCTGAAAGTGCACTGTGCACCTGAACAATGTAATTTGAATTCCATATATGAATATAAATTATGTTTTCTTCTTTCTGTGGAAAATACAAGTAAAATTAATTAGTGTGGAATAATGTCATTGAATAACTCAATGATTTTCACTGTTTTAGTAATGACAAGAAACATGATATTTCTTGTTACCATAAATACTGTGGACAATATAGATATTAACTTCAAAGACAAGCATACCAACCTAGTGAATTCTGACAATTGAGAGCATGTCATAATAACAATAATATTGATCATGGTTGAGCTTTCTAGGAGATGCTCATATATACAGATATGGGCTCCAGACACCGGTGTGCATTCTTTAAAGGCCTTCAAGACTTAGCCCTTTTATAGAACCCAAAGATGGGTTTACATCTGAGACAAATTTTCCACAACCATATATGAAGTAAGAAAGTAGAAAGTCAGGAAACAAATGAACCATTGAGTCAATGTAGATTCATATTCAAGTTCCTACTAGGTCCCTGCCTTGAACATATGTCGTCTGCACCTTAAATCATAGATAATGCTAATATTGAACATACACACCCTTTCTTCAAACATACATCTTGATTGCCATGTCACCAAATATATTATTGATGAACTTTAAATGATAGAACCGTCACTGATTATAATTTTAATTGGCTTCCTTCTTGTCAATCACACTAATTTATGTTTTGCCAACATAGTCCTCATTCACTGGTGAGGTTGACAGAGTTCTAAGCTGTCCGGGGTTCCATTCTCACTGTGGTCTGCCACAATGATGGCATGTCAAATAGCAATGAGGCCAGCTGCAAGTCCTGAACAACTTTAGCAGAATAGATACCTCTCAGCCTTGGCACCTAAGCCAAAGGAAGTCCATGTTACGCAGTTCAACCCAAATCTCAAGGTGTGTTTCTCAAAGCCAATTCAACAAAAAAGTACATATCTAGAAGCATTATCATGGCAAAAGGATGATTGTTAGGGATGTTTGTCCATGGACCATAAGACAATAGTGCTACAGTAGTCGTGCCTTGGTTGGCAAAGGTTATTGACCAAAATTGTGGTAGCGATCAAGACCCTGTAAATAAACCAGCTGCATGAATAAATTCACAATACTATTTAAACTATGCAACTTGAAGATATTTACATTTCCAATTTGGACAATAATGCTCTCAATTGAGAAGATAGGACTTGAGCATTAGATATTAATGGGTAGTAGTTATTATTTTTATTTAGGATTTAAAAAAATTATAATTTATTGTTGTGAGCATCTCTAAGGAGCCTTCAGTATATGTCCATGTTCATTGAATGTACTCTCAAGATTCAAACCTTGGATCCAAGGAAGACAAACAAAGAAGTTGTGAAATGTGAATATTCACAACATATTTTAGGAAAGGAAGTTTTCACACCTCAAACCTCTTCCCTTAATTCTCCTCCATTATATGAAGTGTCTACCAGGAAGAGCATCATTCTAAAATCCTTCTGCAAGCACTTACTTCAACACAGAGGAATCCGCACCTGTCATCTATTTAAGCAATTTTATTCCATTCTGAGAAGCCATAGCTTGCCAGCCTCACATCATTTGATTGGTATGCAAGTATATGGTTTGATCAGTAAGCAAATTCAGAATGAAATACACAACAGAGACAGTTAATAAAAGGATGCAACAGTTACATAAACTCTGAATGCAATTTTAAACCTGAAAACATTCACAAAAATGCATGCTTGCTTCTACATTTCTATTCTGTCCGTGTCATCCCTTCCAATATTACATTCTGTGGATAATGCTTCATTTTTTGTTCCAACATGACATTGCAAAATAATCAACTACTCTGCACCTAAGACCTAAGAAAACTAATTAAGACACCAGAGTTTAAGGCAATAACATAAAAAATTTAATCAGGAGAGATTTTGTTATCAAATATCCAACAGGCAACTACAACAAATTATTAAAAAGTACATATCAAAATAGAATAAGACACATTACATGAGAATGTATATATGCAACAAAGTTAGCCTCGTGACCACAGAAACATAGACAACATCAATCTGTGAAAAGACACTAAAAGAGACATACAAACTTAATTAAGAGAGAAAGAAAATATGCAAGCTGGAAAGAATAAAAATAGAACAAAGCACGATTGGCATGCACACATAAGTATAGAGAACAGCTCTTTGTGATTGGCAGCTAAAAGTTAAAACATACATACAAACTTAATTAAAGAGAGGCAATATGCAATTTAGAGCTTTCTTGTAATCTATAACATGCTTATTTATCCTGAAGACAGGGACTGATGAATCATTAAAAGACAATGCATATCTTAAGACAGCTTTCTCTCATATCATGGCCGGCCTCTGTTAGAAAATAGACTCCCATAATTGTTAACTGAAAGATGAGAGTCGCATCAATCCACTGTTCACTCTTCCAACAGAAACTCTCACAAAAAGCTACCATAAATTAATCAAACAAATACAACACAAAAAATAAAAAATGAATACAAATCAATGGGTCCTGGGCCCGAGTGTTTGATGAGAGTAGAATTTTACAGAAAGGAATGCATGTCATTTATCCTCTTGCTACCCTGAAATAGGTGATGAAAGCAGGTGGTCTAAAACTACCAGTGGTAATCCTAATGTACTAAATTCCTAAGACAAAATGCATTCACAACCACGCAAGAAAACTATTCACAACCAAAGTTCCAGTGTTGTCAAGAAGTCAGGAGCAGAGCAATAGCGGGAATGGGGAGCAGTCCTTTCCCAAACAAATCCCAGGATCAAATAATTCCTGGGAGTACTGTACATACATTTATATATTATGATGCATATATATTAAAAAGAGAAACAGAATACAAAATTAGTTCCAGAAAACATATACTTGAGTGCTTCTAGTACACAAATACTACATTCAGAAGTATGAAATGTCATTCATAGTAGATTAAAGTATCGAACACTAGAAAAAGTCTCAGGATTTTGCAACCAGCAGTTAACCATTAAGAAGTTACAAAGTTAAAAATCAGATAGCATGAAGTAGAATAGGAAATGAACTTGACAAACAATTCCCAGACAAAGCATTCCCGGGAAGCATTACACTCGCCCCCCCCCACCACACACACACACATCTGTATATTCAAAAAAATTGAAGAAAACCAAATTAGTAGCAGAAAACACAGATTTGAGTGCTACTAGTAGAGAAATAGTACATTCCCAAAAAATTAGAAATGTGATTCACAGTATATTAGAGCGTCAACCATTAGTACAAGTCTCAGGGTTTTGCAACCAGCAGTTAATCATTTAGAAGTTACAAAGTTAAAATTTGATAGCATGAAGTAGAAATTACAAAGTAGAAGCGACAAAGTTAAAATTTGAATAGGAAATGAATTTGAACCAGATAACATCAACCATCTAGCAGTTACAAAGCTATAAACCAGATAACAGGAAATAAAATATCAAAATGAAATAGGTTTTTGAAGAAAGGAAATTGAGTGACACAAAATGAATTACATCATGATGATTGGGAAGTGAAACTGTGTTAATCAATATCCCTAAAAGCTGCCACAGGAGTTCCTGCTACGTAAAAAACAATTCACACTGGATGATAAACACCCCAAAATTGGCCTTGGGATTCATAACAAACAATCAGAGGAACTTTGGGAGAAGAAATTGTGCCTTCATGAAAGCGTTACAGCCTACAGTTATATCTAAGAACACAAACACAAGAAGTGCGACCATTATAGGATGCAGATCCTTGATAGCATCCAGATGGTCCGTATATAACTGCAAACACCATAGATAATTGGTGTGACACACATGAACACATGCATCAGTATTCACTTTTGCTTGGAAGGCATATTTGAGATATGCATATGTTCATTAATAATTTTGTGCCGTAGAAAATCAGGGTCTCTTTGAACATGTGTAAAAGTTATACTAGCTGTAGCACACCACTACTCTATTACTCTAGAAGACTCTAACTGCTTAATATAACTTCCAGGCTGGTATATTTTCCTCTTGTCAAGAAGACTGACATGTGAACTGCAAGAACTTCTGCTTGGGTTTACAGCAACGTGGTCGTTTTGGTCTCTTGATGAGTACCAAGTACATAAGAAGTTTCTTCAATGTATTCTCTAGATTTCTGTTTTGAAAGATTAGGGTGGTGGCAGATGTTGGCAATACCTACCATTCTGAATAGTACACTGAATATGTCACTTTGGCAGGAGTTATTAAAAAGAACAAAGAACCTAGATTAATGCTGTAAAAATACATAAATAAAATTAATAAATTATAATAAAAAGACAAGGCACCAACATGTGGTACCCATCTAGGGAGCATTCCTGGAGCACTCAGGAGTGGGCTCCCAGGCATGCTGGAAAAGTCCAGGGAGTGCACTCCCAAGAGTGCTCCTGTCTGGAACTTGCTTTCAGAGTGGCAGTGGGAAGCCCAAGGGCGCTCCCACGCAACTCTGAAGCTCTGAACCAAACCAATGATCAGGCAATATAACTTTCCAGTCTTCACCAATTGATAAAAAGCTAAAAACAGGACATTATTCCAAGTTCTAACTAGCCAAAGAATGATCCGATAGCTAAAGTTAATAAGATCAACAAAAATTGGTCCCATAAATAGTCCCATAATTGGTTCTCTCTTGACCCTCTAAGCCTGTGGACATAAATCTAACTTACAGCACTCCAAGATCAACAGGACATTTCGCTTTCTATCCTCCAAATTTAATGGTATTGTGCACCATGATAGTATATCATGGCAAAACCCACATAGAAGAAACTTCCACACTTTTCTTGAAATGTACATTTCCCAAAAAATTGTTCTTAACATCTATATCTGCAACCAAAGGAGAAATAACCCAGCTCTGGATACTTGATTCAATGAACCCAGGCTTTGATTTAGCACAATAATTTACTGAAGAAAGCGAGACATGTATAGTTTGCACGATGATGACAAACCTTTAGCACAATATCTACCCTCCATTTATGGTAGAAGGGAAACTAATGATTTCAACTGAGGTTCAAAAACACTTCAGTACACTGGATTAATTATTATCCCTCTGTCAACAAGGAAGGGAGTCCAATGGTTGTTCTATAAGACACTCTCGTCAATCAAGTATTTATATCTTCCAGTTGTGTTTCACGTGATTCTAGATGCCTTGAATGTCAAGTATGTTCCAATAACTAGGTTAATCTAGCGAAATGGATATCCATGAGCGATTTTGTAATGTTGAATGTAAAGGAACAATAAAGTTGTTGAGATATATAACTCAGATGACCCTGCCTCAAGGCTTGAACACACTCGTTGTAGATTTTAAATCTAAACAAGGAAAAGGCTCAAACTGAGATTCATTGCAAGATGGGATGCCTCAAGATTACCTTTTCATGGTATAGCTTCTCCTCCATTTGCCCTGAAACCCTATTTACAAACTTAAAAACTTCTATTGCACAAAAATATCTGGAAGCCCTAGCCGCTTTTGATTTTTGCAAGTTAGAACTTCAAGTACTAACCTTTGACAAAGAGCACAATTCTTGCAGTGAAAAAAGTCTCAAAGTGACTTTTATTTTTATAAAAGATAATCCATTTTAGAACCCAAAATAAATATCATTATTTACATAAACCCCATCTAGCCTCTATAGAGACCAATGTCCAGACAAACTGACCCTAAAAGGAACGTAACGACTAAGTGTGATAGTCATTTGGTCCACGATTCCAATAAACAGCCATATAGAAGATTTCCAAATGGTGTTAATAGGATGTAATGCAACAGCAAATTTAATACATAGAATCTTTGAGGTTGTAGAATGATTTAACCTGCCCACAGGCTCCGAAGGTGATTAGTAATCAAGATGCACCAAAGTGGTTGCACCTAGTCTGCTATACAATTTCTATTGATGGCTTTGACAACTACATCAATAAAATAAAATCATTAAGTATTAACTTTGTTTCTTCAATGCAAAAACTTTCACTTTGAAATATCAGAGAATAAGTTTTATAAATATCCGTCCACAAAAAGCCCTATCCGGCACTTATCCACCCTTGTGAAATCACAACAGAAACAAAAACCCAATTGAAGAAAAGAAATTACCTATTTTCCCCGTATATAAAATATACCGAGTTGTTTAATCAGCGACATCAATAACAATAAACCCCAATACAAAATAAAACAAGATAATGCTTCTCCCAATCCTAAAACCCTAACCCTAAAACCCCTTCACCTGCGAGTGTGATGGCAATCACACCTGTTCTCCCCTTCCACTTCCCTCCTGTGAAAATTCCTGTGGCAATTACAGGCTGCACACTTCAGAGCCCCCGAAGTACCCTCTTCACCACTTGGCATGAATTCCCCACACCCATCAACTGCATACCCCCCAATGCTTGCAGCATGGTTCTTCCTGCATTCTCTGTACCTAACAGCCTTAATCAATATATTATCAGCATTCCTATTATTCTCTTGCGGGTAATGCTGCTGCTGCTGATGCTGTTGAGTCCTCATGTCTTCATGTACAGGAGGAGGAGGAGGCCCAGGCCTTGTTGCTGCTGCTGTTGTTTCATGAACATGATGGGGGGGCCTCATGCCTTGAACCTGAGACCTAAGATCTTCAGGTGGGCTCATTCCCTCCACAATGCCCAGGCCCTTGCCGTAAATCTGCTGGAGTCTGGTAGACTCCTGGATGGTCTGGTGATAATTTGAAGGCATTGGGATTGACACCTGTACTTCTCTGTTCATGCCCAGATCCATATTTGCACTAAAAAAATCTCTTAAAACTTATTAATAACTTATAAAAGTAAGAATAAGAATGCTACCCAATCAGCCCAACAGCATCATTCTCCCCCAATCCTCCTCGCTGAAATTGACTGCCCACCAATCCAAAGCACACCAAACGTTAACCTACAGTATATTAGAATAATAAAACAGTTGGACAGCAAAGAAGAGAATAGATAAATAGAGTTAAATAGACATGAAATGAACAAAATAGAAAAGAGTGGAATGGGGGTTTGTTTTCTTATCTGATAACATACCTGGCTTCTATATGGTCTGATTTGTTTCACCAAAATGTACTCGAATTAGCAGACCTAACGCTTTGTAAAAGTCGTATTGGGCCCTCCCACACATCCGAACCGCTGTTAAAAAAATACAGTGTGAAGAATATTGTAAGGAGGAGCATTATAAAAATATTGGGATGTTGTTTGGATTACTGAATTACGTTGTAAGCCACCCATTTTAGGGATACATACGTTAATCCATTAGTCTTTTCATGCGGTGTCCCAAACCAACTATTGTCAATGGTTATTCCCGAAGTAGCTGTGAAAGATGATGGATAAGACCTGCGTTTGTTTGTTATTTCGAATGAAAAATCGTTTGTTTGTACTCTCGATGTTAGTTTTTGGAAAACTGTACACCTAAACATGATTTTGATTTTGAGTTTTTAAATATTTACAGGGATAGAAGGATCTTAGAAATTTCGATCATTATATAAATTTCACAAAATTGATTAAATATATGTAATTGGTACACACTACTTTTTGAGATTATGACCTTTCAACTAACTTAAATTCATATAAAAATGAAATTGGTATTTGCTTATAGGCATCAATTTCTTTGAAAGTCTTGTCATATCATCATCTAACTATGTACAATAAGTGTATGGTAAAGAGTGATGTTATTGACAGAGGTGTGTTGTTGTAATGCACATGCAATGATTCACAAACCAACACATTGATTATAACCTGATCTGCTTGTCTTGGTATATCATTGCACATGATTGGTTCCAAGCTCTTCCATAGATTTTTTTGGTTGTGATTTGTAGTTGCTTTTATAATTTGTTCATTAAGCTATTCAATTGGTTTTAATGCATTGCTTTTATGTGGTAATGTATTTCATATTTTAAAAACATTGTGAATATTTATGGAAATGACGTGGTGATTTTATGTTATATATATTTCTTAAGTCTTTAAGATAATGATGGAGAATAATTTTGAGTTTTGGGATAAGAGATTTATTTTCCTTAAGAAATAATGTTAATTAGTTCATCCAACGAACTACTTGACCACCCTATCCGAATTATAAGATTTCTTTATCATGAATTGGTGTTTTTAATAAAAAAAATTAAACTTGTTAGGAGATTAATCACATTTAATGGAAAATAGAATGTAGGATAAAATAATTGGTGTTTCTAGTAAAAAATTAAATGTGTTAGGTGCTCAATCACATTTAATGGAAAATAGAATGTAGGATAAAATAAGAGAGGATCTCAATAACAATCCCAACTATTTTTGTGCAATAAAATATCTAGGTGTGACACATTTTTCCCCATCATGGTATAGTGGATTTGTGACTCCAAATTTATTGGTTAGTCAAATTTGTTTGACCACAAGGTGTGAGTAGCATGGGGCAAGAAATCGTAGAGCTTTGATAACATGAGGGATGGTGAGAGAAGTATATATGTGTGTGTGTGTGTGTGTGTGTGTGTGTATGTACATGGGGTGTAGCTTGGGTGGTTGGGAGATTTGGTTATTGCACTCCCCACCCGTGTTCGAATCTCGTCAGGGACATTTGCTCCTTGGGAGCCCTTGTATGTAATGAAATATTAGGTTGGTGAGTCGTTTATTGTGATTGGCCCTTTCGAGGGTTGTTGTTGCCCATTCAGGTATACTTGTGAAGCGAGTATAAGATATTTTCCCTAGTGGACATAGCCATGGTGTAAATTGAGCTTCCATGGTGAACCACCTTTACAAAAAATAAAAAAATTATATATATATATATATATAATGAGAGAATATTTTACTCTAACGAAAGCTCATAAATTAGTTGTCATTGTCATTCATAACAACCAAAGATCCTCACTAGCCTTAAGTGAAAGGGCTAAGAATGGAACTTAGGGGCGAGGATGAAACCAAAGACTTGCAGTTACATCACTGTTGCAATAAAACAATGCAATAGTCATTCAAACCATAACCGTAGTAAGTGTTTGTGGGAAAATCCTTGGTGAGTAGGGTTGAACTCAACAATAGTGCAAGCAAAGACAACTAACTACTTTCCCAAATTCATAAGTTATTTCATCAAATGCATGAAATGCAATATAGGGAAAAGTACATGTAATTGTCATAACTCCTCTTAATATTCATGAGTAGTCCAAGCCACAAGCTTCCAACACAAGATGTTTCTCCAAACTTGCACATGCAACAAGAAACACGACCTTTCTCAAGTCACATCAAGCATATAATAAAGTAGAATGAGCTTGAAACATATGAATTCATACTAATGTCAGATAAGTTAGTGTCATCTACAATTCAATAAAAATAAACACATAATAACATACAAATGCACAATCAATTAGGTGTGTGGAGGGTGGGTGGTTGGGAGAGTGTGGTAGGTATCGGGAGGGGTGAGTGGAGAAGAGAAATCTTTATATTTATCATTCAAATATAACAACAAGGTGGCATACCTAACTCTTGTCATTGGCACTTATGTTTAATTTAGTGAAGCATAGGATCTTTAGGCGTACATGAATTAACTTTGAAAATAGGGCTACATAAGAGAGAAGAATTTAGTAGAGACTGATCAATCATCCATGGCAAAATTGCACACACATGGAGACAAAATTGGAAGAATAACATTACATCCATTAATCAGTAAATTGTATGTAATACAATGGTGTTACAAATAGGAGAATTTGAATGCCTTAGGTAGGATTTGAATTTAGCAACCTAGACTGACTCTGGTGCTAACTCTGTGTGGTAAAATCACCACTAGAGATCACTAACGCAACTCTAGTCAACTAATTCAGTTCACAATTAGTTAACTGATTGAGTTAGGTGAGCAAAGGCACCCAACCTCCCTTAAATCATGCAAATTGGAGCTAGGATGACTGCAAGTGAACTAACTGATGGGAATTAGAGCATAACTAAACATAATTGAACACCGACAAGGGTCAACTGTTGGTGACTGTTGGTGGCACCCAGAGTGGGTTCCTAAAATAGGGATTGGTCCCTACAGATCCTAAATTCATGTAGACAAATGCATTGAGTGTTAGGTGACCCCCAGGTGAGTCTTCCATGGCACTAATGAAGTGGAAATGACCTCCTCAGCTAGGAAAAGATAAATAGAGTATGGTGTTCAATGTAGGATTAATTAATAATCCTACCTCCCCCCCCCCCAACTTAATCCTAACTTAGACAAACCGGGCCCTGGCAACTAAGACAAAAGGTCACCTACACACTCTAAATGCAAAAATGACTACTTAACAAACTAAGGAAATGGGGTAAACCTCATGGGAAAATACCCCCCTCAAAATAAGCAGTGGATCCAGGATCAAGCTTTCACATGAAAAAAAAATTTATTCTTGAATAAAACAACTTGTGAAAATATTTATGTAATTTGCATCTATGTGGAGCAGTAATGCATTGTGATGGTCATTATGTGCACTAGCTTCCAGGTAATGTGCATGTGAACCTCACCACCTCATTCCAGTCTGATGACAGATAGGAGAAGAAATGTTGCCTTTGTCTCTACTTTCTAGAGGAAGAGTGACATGATCCAATTTTTTCTTCAGTGAGCATAATTGTTAATCAAACCTTACCATCATGAAGCATCTCTCTAGGAGTCTATAACACCTCTTTGGGAGAAGTGGATTTGCTTGAAATGGCACAAGGCTCACTTTTTGAAACTGATATCTTGTTCTCCTCATGTCAAATGACTCTCCATTCATGCTCCCAACAACCTCAATAACCTTTTGAGGCCATTTAGGCCTAGGATTGGAACTAGGGACTGGATCTGGATCTAGATCCAATTGAACTTCATCTTCAATTCCATAAACTGATTCAATTTGGTCCTCTTCTTCGGATTCTGAATCTGAAACATTAATGGAAACATTATCATATGCAAAAGGTTTAGGTAGGATGAATATACCTTCCCTTTCAAATGGCAGTTGAGAATGCACTGGATCTTAGTATGGTAGAAAGTGTGAGAATTCATATGCCTTGGAGGCATGCTTAGCAACACCTTTCTCTATCATCTTCAAGTTGAGATATCTGAGGTCTCCACTGAGTCAAGACCAAATACACTCGCTTTGGTGAGCCTGTGTGAGTCATCTAGTATACAAACAAAAAATTTGTTATCAAGGAGGGCACATAGAGAAAATCCTTGAACACTCCATGCTCTAATTTGATTGAACCCTTCCCTTTAGCTTGGATTTGGATGTCATCTCCCATATGAATACTTGGAGCATCAGTAAGTTGTAATGAAGAGAAATTTTATTTGGATGTAACCATGTGATTGAAAGCTCCTAAATAAATTAGGAAGGAATGAGATTTTGAAAATCCAGCCTTCAGTGCATGGCATCTCTCATGATCTTCGGTCTTATCTCCATAATCAACCCTCCTTGCACCTTCAAGGAGGGAAATATTGTGTTGTTCAAGGAGTCTTGACATCTGATCTACTGTCTTCTTCATACAACCTTTCTGTGTATGGTTTCCTTTCTTGCAATAGGAGCACTTACCCTTGTCAAACCTCTGATGTTTTTCCTTCTTAGAGCCTAAGGCTTCATCTGCTGGATCAAACTCAGTGCTCTCTTCTCCTTTCCTTTATGCTTCCTCCTTGCTTACGCATTCTTTGTCTCACTAGCTAAGAGAGCTTGATTTGTGGAGGCTCTGATGGCTCCCATCTGTATCATCTTATATTGTTCATAGATTAGAGATTCTGTGAAGGAATCAAGGGATGGCATTTGATAATGAGGAGTTGCCAGTCTCCTAGAGTGAAAGGTGGATACAAACACTGAAAATTATGGTCCAAGTTTTCTCAAAATAAAGAGCACCAATTGCTCATCCTTCTTCTTAATCCCGCATTGCTTGCATTACATGACAAGAGATTTGAATTTTGAGAAAAATTGTTGTATAGATTCAAAGTTGTTGGGTTGTAGTGCTATCATCTCATTCTCCATAATATGGACCCTCATCTCATCCTGCTTTCCAAGCAAAGATTCGATCTTATCCCATACTTCAGTAATATCCATGATCTGATATACAGATCATAATATTAACTTTCTGCAATTTTAATTAAATTTTTGCTATTAAACTTGCAAACATTCAGTAAATTGCTGACTAGGAAATTAAGTTATTTTACTGGGATAAATTGCAGACATGGGAGTAGGCAAGGGAAGCAACCAAAGGTAATTCATACAGAGAATTTCCTCTTCCCTGACACATTTATATCGGGCCCTCCTTGGTCAAATAGATGTTGCTTTTGTTTATGACAACTTTCTATTTTTCCTGGCTATTAAGACTGAGTCTCCATAAGGAAACTATGCTTTACTTCCCAAAACTTTCCTGCTTTTACCTCTGTCTACTTTTCTGCTGCTTTTAGGCAATTTCGCTTTATTTCCTTGACTGCTTTTGTCATGGAGTTTCTTATTTTTCACCAAGGCAAGTTGACTTGACCCCAATAAGCCCTCCTGACATGGAAAGCTTAGTTCCACATCGTTAAATTGCATAATGAATAAAAAGAATGAAATAAAATTAAATACATGCCTCAAAATAATTATTGGCAAAAGTTTTCCTAGGAAGAATAATTAATGTCAATTTGAGCCCCTAGGAATTTCAACATGTTCAACACTTTTAATGGTCAGATTGAGGGGACATTATAGTCCTCCCCTCCCAAATATGCTTGTCCTCAAGCAAAAGCAAAGCATGATCTGCTCAACCTCCCAAGTGGCATCTTCATTGGGAAATCCTTTCCACTGTCTCAAGTATTCCTTGATTGTTCTATTTCTTAATTTCCTTTATCTGCCCATCAGCACTTTCACTAGTACTAAGACCAAATTGCCTTCATCGTCCAGAGGTGGCAGTTATTCAGAAACCACTATATGTTTCCCAACTTCCTTCTTCATGCAAGAAACATGAAAAACATTATGGATTTTGTTGTTTGCTGGCAAATCCAACTCATAGGCTACTTCACCAACTTTTATTATAATCTTGTAGGGTCCATAAAATCTTGGTTGAAGTTTTCCTGCCCCTTTCTTCTTCAAGGAATACTATCTATAAGGTTGCAGACTTAGGTACACTACGTCTTCCACTTGGAACACTCTATATGTTCTGTGCTTATATGCAAAAATATTTTGTTGGTTATGTGCCATCTACAGATTGTCTTTTAGTGCCCTTAAAATGTCTTGGTTTTCCTACAACCTGTAACATCCCCGACCCTCCGACCGATGAAGAGGATGCTACCTATTGTAATCTCACAAATCACATAAGGTTACCAATAATACACACTAAAACATATATAAATATAAAACAGAGACAAGAGACAAGAACAGATAGATGAATAAATAGATTATATTATACAAAATGAGTCCATACAATGGAGAGAACTGAACTAAGTTCTCATTTGGATCAACAGCCTAATATATATGATTACAAAGCGTTTACAAAATAACTACCTGTCAGTTCAGTGAACCGACGCGACCTTAGGTGGTCGACCTATTTTCTTATTTTAGTCGGCCCACCGACTTAGTCGGCCCATCGACTAAGTCGGCTCTCATTCAAGTCAACTTATCGACTTGCTCCTTCTACATCTCCCCCACAAACAAAACGTTTCTTCGTCCCGAAGAAACAGGGAGGTACAAAAAATCCTTGCTGGCCTTTAAAAATTTATTGCGGTGGGCTGTGAAGTCTAATGGTTGGTCGTTTCTGTACGTAGACTTCAACAATGGCTAGGGCTGTGATGGTGAGGTGGTGTTGGAAATTGTCCAACTCTGCAAAACTTTCAGGATGTCAATGGTGAGTGTGGTCAAGCCTGATAAGATCGACATCTTTTCCGAAATGGAGACTTCGGCTATCCTCTCCATGTCGAAACCCATGAACTGGTCCTTCTCCTTTGTGGTCTCGATAAGTTGTTTCATCTGTGGGAAGATGATGTTGACTTTCTCTAAGTTGGGGAGAGCTTGTTGCACCCACTGATGTGCTTCCCTTTCCAGTTTCTGCAGTTTGGCGGTTTCAAGCACTATCTGTTCTTCTATTGTCATTCTAAGTGCTTCCTCAGTGGTCTTTCTGCTCTCCAGTGCCTAAATCCCTTGCCGAGTCTGTCGTGTCTGCTGATAAACTTGCCCGTAGTGAGTAGGCCAGTCTCTTAGTACTTCTTCAGTTACGACAGACTCCTCCATATGGTCCTGCAATACTTTGTACGCTTCAGAAAATGCAGTGTGCTGTGCCATTAGGAGTCAGGCAGTTTCCTCTTTCTGTTCCTCCTTGGTTTCCTGAATGTGCACTTGAAGGGTCGACACCATACTCTCGAATAGCTGATACGCTCTTTCAAGCGGTCTATCTGTGTCGATCTCTATGGGGCCCAGCATGATGGACTGGGCCAAATTCCTGCATTTGTCAAGAAACTCGATTTGTTCTGTGTTTTTTGCTTGGAGTTCTTTACTTTTTCTCGCACTCCTCGTCTTTGCTTCACTTGCTAGGGTTTTGAGGAGTTGTCCCATCTCTGTGTCGGTCAAGGAGCTTGCATCCTTCAAGCTAATTTGGATCTTGGGAGACTTCCAATGATGCTCCTTCTTCTTCTTATGCTTTTCTTCTTCTGTCTCCTGTGTACTCGCAACAGTTGATCCGGGATCTTGGGTTTGTGGGTTAGAGGCTGATGGTTTGTCTGGTTGGGGAGGTGGGATGGCGGTCACCTCTGGTTGTGTGGATGTAGTCATTTGTGGTGGGCCTATCTCTGAATCAGGGGGTGGTGGTGGTGGGGGAGATGGTGGCGGCGGTGGTGATGGAGTTGGTGAATGGTCGGGGGTGATGGGGTTGGGGGAAGTATGGTTGAGTGGTGGGTTGTTGGGTTGGTGGTGTGAGTTTACGTCGGAAGTCATTTCTGCTTCCGTCGGTGCAGTGGTTGGTATGTCAGCTTAGGGTACGGGGTCGGCCGGTGCAATAGTGGAGGACAGATGTCCAGTCACGTGACCTTCCTTGTTGGGTTGTTTTGTGAAGGTCGACATGATGGTTGCAACGATTGGGGGTTGTGTGCCCCGTCCTGTATAGATAGGTGCCTGGGTGGAAATATTTTGAGCTGACTTAAACAATGCAGGCAGTGTCTCAAAGAAAGCTTGTAAGTCGGTGTCTCTGTCGAATTTTGCTTTTACTGTCTCTGGCATTGCGCTTTTGTATAAGTCGAGGGGGCTGACTGACTGTTGTGCCGGTGCTTGCTCCTTGGTTATTTTTGTCGGTGATGGGGGTGGAGGTGTCGACACAAGATCGACGACGTTTTCAGGCGTCGTCGTAGTCTTTGATTTCTTCGGTCGACTTGCTTGTGCTCCTGCGTCGACAAAGCGCTGGAACTGGGTTTCGACCGGCACTTTATTTACGGTGGCATCCTCTATAATGTCAAGGGCCGTAGCTGCCAGTTCGTCTTCATCGTCTGATGATTCGGCAATGATAAGTTTGCGCTTACCTTTACCTTGTTGTTGTTCTTGTGTTTTTATTTTCTTCCTAGCTGCTGCTATTTCTTTGGCAAGTTTTCGAATAATGCCTTTTGTAATAGCATACTCAGGGTTGTCTGGTTCTGCTTCACTCGTCGGTGCCTGAGTTGGGACGACACTTGCTGGAGCCAGAGGATTTGTCTACTGCTGTGGCTGTGGCTTTAGTTTTGCGGGTTGTGGTTCTGTTTTCTTTACAGTTGAAGGTTTGATAGTTATCTGTAGTCGACCAGTGTGCTCGACCGGTGTCTCCTCTGACATAAATGTGCTAATGTAGAGGTTGAGCTCATAGTCTTCCTCCTTTTCCTGGTCGATGAGTGGCTCCTCGATCGAGAATTCGATCTTTTTGGCTGCTGCTGGTACTGGTATTTTTGCCTCAGCCTGTCGAGACAGTTCTCAGAAGATCTGGTCGACAGACGGATAGTAGTTGAGGGCTTTGGCATTGGAGTCCTCGCCCTACATGTACCACACTGAGGTATGATCGAGCTCCAACTGGATGTGGGAGTTTGTGGGTAGATTTCGTCGGATGTTTTGAGGCACCCTCCATCTAGTCGTTCGGACTTTCAGTTGTTGGAACCAGTTCTCCAAGAATACTTTCCCATGCTCCAGTTCGTGCAGGGTTCCTTTCTGGGAGAAGGGTTTAAACCTCCACATGTCGAACCTCGACAGTTCCCGAAAGACTGGGCTCCCCTCTGGGCAGATGTGGTACATAACAATCGATAAGATGAGGGAGGGGAACTTGATGATTCCCCCCATTTCTTGGCATCGCTCACAGATGGTTTTTACCATGTTGGTGACGTAATCCCCCCATCTGTATAATCGTCCATCGGTGGCAATAGTGTCGACGGCTTCCAACATCTCTAACTTGAGGTCGTTGCCTCGACCTGCTAGAGTGAGTGTGATTGCAATGGTTTTGGCCACAATCTATGGCGTTCGAGTTGTGATTTGGCTGATCATCAATCTTTTTGAGTTTTTTTTCAGAAGGTGATCCAGTGAGCTCTTCGACCAGCCCTTCTTTGATTCCTACTGGTACAGGGTCTCCTTTATTAGAGAGACCGGTCAGCTTGGAGATGACATCTCCAGAGATGTTGATTGGCTCATCAAAGTAGAACCGGTCGTTGTGGTATCGACTGATAATGAACTTCACAGCAGCTTCCTTCGTTCCACCAAAGCTGGCCATCAGTGGTGCATTGACGTAGCCGAAGAGAGTGTTGCGTTGGATTTTTTGTGCTGCTTGAGTGGTCTTTTTGTCAACAAATGCCCATTCTTGGATCTCGATCCATAGCTTCTGCCATGAGCCTTCCTGTACTTTGGCATTTTTAATGTTCTTCAGCCTGTGGACCAAAGGTGTATCCGTAGCCTGTATTTTCTTTCCCTTGGTCGATGCTCTAATTTGCTTGGGGGCCATTGTGTCAGTTTGGTCGATGTCACTAAGGGGTTCTTGGATTTTGGTCGACAAGGTGTTCTGATGCTCTGTCTGTATAGGTTGCGGTGAATGAACCTTTGGCGGTCCAGTACTTATAGGCAATGTTGTGTTTGTGTGCGGCAATGGGTGTATTAATGGCGGACGTGATGTTCCAACTGGAGTACGCGAGTGTGAGTTAATGGTGACTTGCTTTCGGTGCTCGAGGTCATGAATGCATGATGGGATTATTGAGGTCATCGGCTAGTGTCGGTGATGAGAATGGCCGACAGGAGTGGTCGATGAAAGTGGTCGATGGTCATGATGGCGATTGTCGAGATGGTGATTTCTTGTCATGGTTTTCTGTCTATAGGGTATTATTTTGTTTTTGGAATTTTTAGTTTTTTATGGATTTTGGTTGATGGTTATGGTCGTTGTATGATTTTTTTTTTTTTGGAGTTTCTATAACTTTTTAGTCAGGCTCCATTAACGAGCTTCCAAAATACTATGCCCTGTAACGTCCTTAGTCGGACTGATCCGTTGGGATGTATCTCTTCGACAATGTAAGGTCCCATCCATTATGTGTGGAGTTTCTTAGGATTTCCTTTGACCCAACTATTGTATAGTAAAGCAAGGTCACCGACCGACAGGTTTTTGTTCTTAATGTTGCGGTCATGCCATGCTTTCTGTTGTTGCTTCTGAATTTCTTGGTGTTGTATAGCCATGAGTCGGTGTTCTTCCAGCTTACTGAGTTGAAATAGTCGATCCTTCCTTTCCTGTTCGACATCGACATGTAGTATTTCTGCGATAATAGGTGTTTGTTGTCGGAAGTGTAGTGGAACTACTGCTTCTTGTCCATAGACTAGTCGAAAAGGGGTTTGGTCAGTTGATCGTTTATAGGCTGTTCTGTATACCCATAAGACTGTAGGTATTTTCTCATCCCAGTCATCCTTGTCAACATTACATATTTTAGTTAATCCTTTTGTTAATGTTTTATTGAATGCTTCAATCGCTCCATTCGACTGAGTATGATATGTTGTACTCTGTCGGTGGTCGATTTGGAACTGGTCGGTCAAGGTTTTGATAGTTTTGTTGATAAAGTGTGTCCCCTGGTCACTAATCAAGGTTAGTGGACATCCAAATCTAGTGATGATATTTTCATAGATAAACTTAGCGGCTATCTCACTAGAACATGTATCGACAAGTTCAGCTTCTGCCCACTTAGTGACGTATTCCACTGCAGTAATAATATATCTTGCACTTGATCTTTTTGCTGGGATAGGAAATGGTCCTATGAAGTCTATGGCCCAGATTTCGAATGTGAGACTGGGGTTTACTGATATTAAGGGTATTTCTGTAATAGGAAGAGGTCGACCTAGTCGTTGACATCTGTCACATCGACTAACAAAATTTTTGCAATCTCTATGGAGTGTCGGCCACCATAATCCTGACTGTTGGATTTTCTTTGCAGTTGTGTTTGCTTGGAAATGTCCTCCTGCAGGTCCATAGTGTGCTTCATGCATGATTTGGTCTTGTTCATGTTCGAGTACACACCTTCTGAGGATGTTGTCTAATCCCATTTTGTATAAAAATCCATTGATGAGACTATATGGGGAAGCCTTCATAGCTAAGATCTGTTTTTTCTTGGTGCTCATACCTTCTGGTGCATGTCCATCTTCTAAGAACTGAGCTATTTCTTCTAGTTCTGTTGGGACTGCTTCTATGCGAAATAAATGTGGATTAGGTAAGTCATCGTCGACTCCGGTCGGTTCTTCTCCTCTGTCGATTTGGGATAGATGGTCGAGCCCGGCATTTAACTTGCCTGGTCGGACAATGACTTCAAACTCAAATTCTTGGAAGATAAGTAGCCATCGACAAATCCTTCCATGATGGAGTGGTTTATTGACAAGATACTTCAGGGCTTGATGGTCGGTATAGAATATGAAGGGGTTAGCTAAGAGGTAATGTTGATACTTTTGGAGGGCAAAGACCATTCCTAGGGCTTCTCTTTTTGTGGTCGAATAGTTTCTTTCAGCCTTGTTTAATTTTTGACTACTGTAAACTATGGGATAATCCATTCCATCATCTCTTGGTTGAGTTAGGATTGCTCCTATTACTATTCCCGATGCATCAATATGTACATGGAATTTGATCGACCAGTTTGGAAACTTTAGGATGGGGGCTTCGACTATTTTACTTTTTAATTTTTCGAATGATATGTGGCATTCCTCTGTCCAGTTAAATTCTTGATCTTCCCTTAGTAGTTATTCAAGAGGATAGGTCATATATGAATAGTATCTTATGAATTTTCTATAATAGCCTGTGTGGCCAAGTAACACCGTGACTTGTTTGGGGTTTACTGGTGGTTTCAGGTCGAGGATAATTTTAATATTTGCAAAGTCGACCTTGATACCTTCCTTACAGACAATGTGCCCTAATAGTATCCCTATGGGGGTCACAAATATACATTTCTTGATGTTTAGGGAGAGTTGAATCTATTTACATCTCTCCAGCATAAGTCTGAGCCATTTACAATGATCTTTCAAGGTGGAGTATATTGTCCAGTCATCGAAGTATACTGCCATGGTCTTATAGATGTATTCTTGAAATGTTTTGACAACAATTTGAGAAAACACTACAGGTGCATTCTTTAATCCAAAAGGCATAACTTTGTAAGCAAAGGAACCAAATCCACACACAAATGTTGTCTTCTTCTGGTCCTCTTTAGCTATTGGTACTTGGTTATAGCCTGAAAATCCATCTGTAAATGAGTAGCATTCATGTCCTGCAACTTCATTCAAGATTTCATCGGCATAAGGGGTTTGAAATGGGTCTGTCAGTGTTACTTTGTTTAGTTCCCTGAAGTTGACACAAATTCTTAGTCTGTTCGGGTCATGTTTCTTGGGTTGTAAGACCATTGGACTTGCCCATTTTGATTGGTCGATAGGGTAGATGATGCCTGCTGCTAACATGTTATCAATTTCCTTTTTGAGTATCTCCTTGTATTTGTGAGATAGTTTATAAGGCCTTTTCTTGACAGGGCGAACATTAGGTTTAGTATCAATTTTCATTTCTCCTATTTCGTGGACTAAGCCTTTTAGGTCTTTATAAGCCTTTTCATGGACTATTTGTTCACAGTTCTGAGTATTATATTTCTTCTAAAGTTGTATTTGGCGTGGGGGG
>LPNX010232067.1:38816-61703 GCA_001517045.1 Pseudotsuga menziesii
CTGGTCGATGTATAATAAGGTGTCATCCAGTGTACGTTTCGTCACCTAGTCGACTCCATATACTGAAGTCACCGGCTCGTAGTCAGAGGTCTTCTTCGACAATAGTCTGTATTTGAGTATGCGGATTCAATGGGGAAAGGGTTGTTCCTTCATTGGGAGCTCTTAATTGGAGAGCTTCTGGTTGCTCTATCTACAATTCTTCCTCCTTAGGGGACGCTTCTTGTTCTATGCCTTCTTCATGTCAGTCATGACCTGACTCTGGCAGATTATCTTCCTGGTCGTTCTCCCTATGGTTCCTTCCTCTGTGTAGCTCTAAGGATCTTTCTCGTCTTGCTTCCCTTCTCTGCTGTCTCTCTTCCCTTTCTATTTTCTGAATGTCCGACATACTTTCATATGATACTATTTTCTTGAGTTCCCTTTTAGTCGACTTCTCATTACTGGTGACTGATATCTGGTTCTAGTCGACTAGGATCCATTATACTCTATCTCAACATATGACCAGCTACCCCCCCATAGCCTACCTGACGCTTTTTAGAAAGCCCGGATAGTTCGGTCTATTTGCTTAGGAAGTATTCCCACTCCCTTTCTGCAATGAAATTTTCCCACTTCCTCTGCTTCTTCGCCCAGTTAGAGTTTGTTGGCAGTTCGTGAAGTGATGGACGAGGTTCGATGATATGTGTTACTTCTTTCTCAATCAAAAATTTGAACAACAAGGTTGGTAGGGAGCACAGAAATTGTTCGGTGAGATCTGTGTAAAATTTCTCCTTCACTGTTTCTACCGAAGTTCTGTCTTCGACTACTTGTTCCTCATAGAAGTCGTCGGCGATTTTCTCAAACCACTCCGACAAGTTTGTTCTACCTCCGCGGATCAGTTTTTCCAGCAATTGTTGTTCTTTAATCTCGTCTGGTTTTCTCATCTAGGAATTTCTTCAAAAGTTTGGGCACTGATTCGACAAACTTTTCATGCATTTCTGTGAAAAATCTTTCTTTTGTTTGTGTGACTGTTAATCTGTTCCTTCACGCGTAATTATGCAAGTAGTTTACAACTTTACGTTCCCACCAGTCCTTAATCTCCTACTCTGGTATCATCTGTTTGCATACATTCCAGTCTTGTACTACTGGCAACGGAACCAATGTTGTAATCTCATAGATCACATAAGGTTACCAATAATACACACTAAAACATATATAAATATAAAACAGAGACAAGAGACAAGAACACAGATGAATAAATAGATTATATTATACAAAATGAGTCCATACAACGCAGAGAACTGAACTGAGTTCTCATCTGGCTCAACAGCCTAATATATATGATTACAGAGCGGTTACAAAATAACTACCTATCGGTTCGGTGAACCGACGCAACCTTAGGTGGTCGACCTATTTTCTTATTTTAGTCGGCCGACTGACTTAGTCAGCTGATCGACTAAGTCGGCCCATCGACTTAGTCGGTTGATCAACTAAGTCGGCCCATCGACTTAGTCAGGTGATCGACTAAGTCGGATCTCATTCAAGTCTACTTATCGACTTGCTCCATCTACACTACCCATTACTGCTATCTACCTGGGCATTTAGCCCCATAAAACGTAAAATAAAATGCATTGAACCAAGATACACAAATGCCCAAAGAATTAACATTCAGCGGAAGCAATTACATTTAATTCAAGCATTCAACACATTTTATCATGTTCATAATAATTCACATAAGCAATACAGTTTCATGACTAATCACACAAGAATACTTAACTTCGAATGAAGCTCCCCACAACCAACTATGCCACTGCAACGTTCCACCCAACCATATGCCAGTGTGCTCCTTAATCTCTCAGCAACACTGCCACACTCGAGCTGGGCATGATTTCCCCAAGGAAAAGGAAACTAAGCAGACTCACACATAGCCAAAGATATGTCAAACTCAGTCAATCCAAAGCCATATTTGGGTTTATTAGATTATCCAGAGATGGAAGCATTGTTTGCTAAGCTAGTGGGCTCATTGAAGAGCTAAGGATGCCCACACCAGAACTAGCTTGACTCCTAAGACATCCACACACACCCAACATAAGGAATCATTCCCTTCCAGTGCTATTCAGGGGGTGTAGAGAAGAGAGCCAACCTTCTAGTTTTGTCTATGAGGCTCCTACAAAACACTAGGTTTGTCAAGCAAACTCCTTCCAACTCCTACACAGTCCAAAGACCAATTGCACACACAACAATATACACCATTCCTGGTTTAGGAAAACAATTTGGCCACAGAATTGATTTCCACGGAGGCTAAGAACAACCCACTGACAACAAAACATATCCCAGGGGTGTTTTGGCCCTAATGTGGAAAAAATTGAATAACATACACAATAAATACAATGTTGGGCAACACAAAAACGATTTTCATCTTGACAACCATTAGGGAAATGCAACATAAAACATCGGGGAAGAAACCCAACCGCAAGAACAGAACAAAAATGAAATTCTCAGCCACCAAGAAAATGAAGAATGTTTGTCCATGTGAGGAAGAAATACACAGCAATCCAAAATCATGGATTTCACACTCAAGAAATTCCTAGCCGCTTGAGGGAGCCCCAATGTGGGTGAATGATAATGATAAAAATTCCTAGGAGCCCAAATCGTGAAGGAAGAAAACACAGCCAACAAAATCGCGGAGGTAAAAACAGCTCCTAAGCTTCCTCATGTGAGCCCAAAAATGGAGAATGTGGGTGTATGAGCAATTGGCATGCATTTTTGGGTGATTACTTGCCCCAAAAGTCAAAATTGGTTTTCCCCAAAAATGGGTTTTCCCCAAATTCGAAATTGTTGCCCATACTCTTCCCATCCCCATGCAATAACTAACTCAACCATATTCTAGCAGAATTTAATGATTGGGGAAAAAGACAAAATGGGTAGTTGACTAATTGATGGGTTCTCCCTTTGACATTTGGCTTTTCTCCATTGGCCCAAAGGTTTAATTATTTTCCCTCCCTATTCCTTAGGAAAATCATGCCCCCATCTCATACTTGTTGCATAGACATAGCTGGTTGGGGTTTTTAATTAAAAAGCATATTTACATGATGGCAAAAATTATAATGTGCAGGCTAGCACGAAATATACCTTCGGCAACAATTTTAATTGTCGGAACATAAAATGATAAATCGATGGTGGGGCTTTTGCCTTTGGCTCCACACCATGATTAATTACAATATATACATCATATACATTAATGGAATGGGGTCAAAACCAAGGTGTTACATTCCCCTCCCCCTTCAATAGCACTGTCGTTAGTGATTTACAAAATTGAAAAAAATGCTACACTGGTACCGCCTCAGTGTTTCACAGAATTGAACAAAAATGGATGTGCCAATTGCATGGCATCCTCCAGCTCCCATGTAGCCTCTTTAGGACTGAAGTGCTCCCATTGCACCTTTACCTACCCTATGGCTCGGTTCCAGAGCATTGTGACCAACCTGTCGAAGATGCGCATTGGCTCGATTTGGAACTCTCCCTCGGGTTCCACCTGAATCACATCCCAATTTATCACATGGTTAGGGTCATGTACATATTTTTTAACCAAACAAACATGAAAAACATTATGAGATCTAGTGCTAGCAGGCAATGCAAGTCTATATGCAACTAGCCCTATTCTTTCAAGCACTTCAAATGGCCCACAATATCTAGGTGACAACTTGGCACAACTTCCAAGCTTCAAGGAACTCTTCTTTGCCCTCACTCTGAGGTAAACATGATCCCCTACATTGAACTCTCTATTCACCCTATGCTTATCTGCATAGCTTTTCTGTCTATCTTGGGCTGCTTTCAGATTCTGTCTGATTTTTACAACCTCCTGCTCCATCTCCTTGAGCAATTCTGGACCAAGCACAACCCTGTTCACTGGATTATCCCAAGTCACTGGTGTCCTACACCTTCTGCCATACAAAGATTCATACGGACTCATCCCCAAGGATGCATGCTGTCCATTGTTATAAGCAAACTCTACCAAGTGTAAGCAATCTTCCCACTTGGTTGTTTTATCCATCACATACATGCAAAGCATGTCTTCAAGCACTTGGTTAACTCTCTCTGTCTGCCCATCTATCCGAGGATGGTATGCAGTGCTGAAGTTTAGCTTTGTACCCAAATCTGCAAACAACCCCTTCCAAAAATTGGAAGTGAACTTGACATCTGTGTCAAAGACTATTGCCTTAGGCAATCCATGCAATTTGAAAATCTCTTTCATGAAGATCTTTGCAATGTCATCAGTCTTATGCGTGGACTTAACCGGTATGAAATGCGGTACCTTTGTCAACTTCTCTACCACAACCATGATGGAATCATGTTGTCTCCAAGTCATTGGCAATCCTATAATAAAATCCATGGAAATAACTTCCCATTTCCATTCTGGAACAGACATAAGATGCAACAAACCTGCAGGTTGTTGATGCTCAACCTTTACCTGCTGACATTTCATGCACCTTGAAATGTATTCAGCCATGTCTTTTTTCATTCCTGGCCAAAAGTACTACTTTCTGGCTATAGAAATTGTCTTTTGATATCCTGGGTGACCAAAATATGGAGCTTGATGGATTTCATCCATAACAACTCTCCTCAACTCAGCTACATTTGGAATATAAATTATGCCTTTATAAGTAAGAAGTCCATCTTCTTCCAATTTAAATCCCTCATACCTCTTCTCAAGACTTTGTTGCTGCAATTTTTCTTTTACCTGCTCATACAATTCATCTCTAGCAATATGATTAACAATCTGCTACGTCAAATCTGATTGGCAAATACTAAGAAATGCCACATGCATTTCCTGCACCTTCCTGCTGAGTGCATCAACTACCTTATTCTCTTTTCCTTTTATGTGCTTGATTTCAAAATCAAACTCACATAAAAACTCTAGCCATCTCACTTGCCTAGCATTCAGAGTAGGCTGATCAAACAAATCCTTCAGACTGCAATGGTATGTCCTTAGCTCAAATCTTCTACCCATCAAGTAATGCCTCCACATCTTGAGAGCATGTACTATGGCTGCAAGCTCTAGATCATGAGTGGCATAGTTCTTCTCATGCTCCTTCTGCTTTCTTGACTCGTCCAAGCCCTTGCCCGCATGCATTGGTGCACACCACAAAATCTTTCTCTGGGTCTGCAACTTTCAATACTAGTGCACTGGTGAGAAGATTCTTCAACTGCTGGAAGCTTTCTTCACACCTTGATGTCCATTCAAACTTTATCCCCTTCTTTTCCAAAGAAGTGATGGCATGTGCAACTTTGGAGAATCCTTCAATGAATCTCCTGTAATATCCTGCAAGTCCCATAAAATATCTTACATTTGTCACATTTCTTGGAGTAGGCCAATTTATAATGGCTTCAATCTTTTCAGGGTCCACCGATATACCCTCTTCTGAGATAATGTGACCCAAATACTAAATTCTATCTCTATAGAAGTCACACTTGCTCAACTTTGCATACAGCTGATGCTCCTCGAGTAATTGCAATGTCAATCTCAAATGCTCTTCATGTTTTTCCTCATTCTTAGAATAAATAAGAATGTCATCGAGGATAACAAGAACAAACTTGTCCAAATACCTGCTGAAGACACTGTTCATACGGCACATAAATGTAGCTGGTGCATTTGTGAGACCAAATGGTACCACTACAAACTCATAATGTCCATACCTTGTTCTGAAGGCTGTCTTATGAATGTCTTCATCCTTGATTCTCACTTGATGGTAACCAGGCCTCAAGTCAATCTTGGAAAATACCTTTTCTCCTCTCATTTGATAAAAGAGGTCATCAATCCTAGGCAACGGGTATTTATTCTTCACGGTAACTTTGTTCAGCTGTCTCTAATCAATACACAACCTCAGTGTACTATCTTTCTTCTTTACAAACAGAACTAGTGCTCCCCAAGGAGACACACTAGACCTGATATACTTCTTCTCCAACAACTATTGCAGTTGCATATTCAGTTATAGCATCTCAGGTGTACTCATTCTGTAGGGTGTCTTGGACACTAGTGCTGCTCCTGGCAGAAGTTCAATTGTGAAATCAATGTCCCTCTTTGGAGGAAGCCCTGGAATCTCATTAGGGAACACATCCCTTAATTCTTGCAATACCTGAAAGTCCTCTAACCTAGGAGTTTCATCCTCTGTTGCCTCCAAAATATGAGCTACATACAACTGGCAACCTTTCCTACAGAACTTCTTCAATTACATTGATGAAATCTACCCCACGGAAATCACCTTTGGGATACCTCTTACCACAACTGGGTTCCCTTCTTCATCCATGCATTCGAAGTTCTTATTGTAACAGTCAAGCTTTACCTTGTGATATTTTAACCAATCCATTCCAATGAGAACATGATAGGAACTAAGTGGTAGAACATTCAGATATACATAAGTGACTAATCCATTCATGACCAATGGACATTTTTCTACCACTTCACTAACCTTTCTCTTAGTTCCAGTGGCTAGCTAAGCTAACCAAGATTTTCTATGCTTTACCTTCTTAAAAGCACAAATATCCACTGCTCTAGGGGTAATGTAACTGTGAGTAGAACCAGAGTCAATCAAAATAGAAACAGATTGCTCAACAATCTTACCTGCAACTTCAACCACAGTTGACTGGTGATCTGCCTGGCGGTCCTCCAGTGTTGCATAAATCCTAGGGATGGCGCTTGCTACTTGACCCACTATTTTTGCTTCTTGAATGTTGTAAGTTGGCCTTGCATTCTCAATCTCAAGTGGACAATTTCTGTGCATGTGGGGTCCTCCACATTTCCAACATTGGAGAGGTTCTCTATTTTGCTGCGGATCTCTTGGCTTCTCTCCCACCACTCCAGCTGGATTACTCGCAGTTTGGGATGGCTGCTTTTTCTTATTCGTGAAGTTAGAAGGTTTGAAACCTTTCTTCCTTTGGTCAGACTTCTCATTCTTCATGTCCTTCCATGTCTTATGGTAGTCATGTTTACCTTTTCTTTGCTCATAGCAATACTTAGCCTTCCTTATTGCTTCTTCAAGAGTTCTGGGTTCATAAAACTCAATTCTGTCTTTGTAAGACTGAGGCAAGCCACTCAAGAAATGCTGGATGTTCACCTTCTCATCTTTGATATACCTGACATACCTCAACAGTTCCAAGAACTTGTTTGCATACTCTTCCATAGTCTGCTGTCCCAATCTCAGCTCATGGAATTCTTTAATGTTATCATCATAGTACCTATCAGAGAGGTACTTCTGCTTGAAATACTTCTTGAATTGTTTCCACACAATTCTTCTTTCATTAACCTTCTTTACTTGTCTGTGGTGTTCCCACCATCTGGATGCTCTCCTAGTCAAATTGAATATAGATACCCTTGCTTTCATATTTCCAGAATAGTCTTGGACTTGGAAATACTTCCTCATCCCAAGAAGCCAAGCCTCAGGTTCTTGACCAGTCTTGACCTCGCCATTAAAAGTAGGAGGCCTTGCCTTTTTGAATTCATCTCGTGAATTGTTCTTGTAACATCTCCTCCTCTTATTCGTATGAGATGGAGAGCTTGAATCTCCACTGGGTTTTTTAGAATCAGATGACCCACTGGTAGGCCATTCCGGAGTATTCCTTCTGTGCTTGGAAGCCCTTCTGGAGACATGGGACCTTTTACGGGAATCTCCCCTAGCGCTACTTTTGCTTCTTTCTGGATTAGTTGTCTGATGCCCAGAGTTTATCTATCCTTGGATGTCTATCAAAATCTGCAGTATAGCTTCTTTTATCTAATTTTGATCTTCTTGAGCCTTAAGCATCCTTTCATTGTCTTCTCTGCAACTTCACAAATCCACCCTTAGGCTCCTCATGGTGGCTGCAAAATCTGGGGGAGTATCTTGAAATCTTCTCCCATTGGACTTTGTCTCGTCATTTCCAACTCTGACATTTTCTCCCATAGCATCTTCCTCGAACTCATAGGGATCCTATGCATCATTCATGTCGTCGATCCTCATCTTGGCCCAACCAAGAATGAATTTTTGAAAACTGCTCTATGCAGAATGGTGCCTCTGAAGGTGACTATAGTTCTGCACAATGTGTTAATAAAGACAACTGTTAGCTGCATAACAATATCATGAGTTCATAATTACTTACCTGCATTTGGAAAATACTATATTGACAACTTTGCCAAAACACATAATTTTCTTTCCACCAAGAATGAGAGTCTTAGGGGGACGAAGGGGGTAAAGGGGGATTGCCCCCTTGCCTCGTTCTTTTTTTGTAAATATTTGATTTTCGCGCAATCTGGCGCATAATATCGCTGCCAATTTTCACCTTTTTTAGCCCTGTAAATCCAGTGAAAAACTGCTGAAAATATGCTTTTCCCACTAAAATATCCCACTGAAAAAAAAACTCATATTTTTTTTCTTCATCGAATCAGATCCCTTCCCAACTAACCATCCGATGTATCGGGTCACTAGTTGACAACTCTTCCGACACCTCGGCAGACCAATCTTCATTTGTCTTTCGATGGACATTAGATCAATCTTCATCTGTCATCCCACGCATTGACTGACCGATCTTCTATTCTTTTTCGACGCCTCAGATCGATCTTCCTTTATCTTCTGACACACATCGGCTCGATCTTCCTCTGTCTTCCTACGCATCGGCTCGATCTTCCTCTATCTTCCGACGCATCGGCTGACCGATCTTCTATTTTTTTCCAAGATTTCCTCTACTTAGAAAAATTTGCGAATTTTTCTTCTCTTCTTCTTCTTTCCACCATCGCGTTGGCTCCCTTCTGGCGAGCCTTGCTGACACCTCGGCTCTGCTTCAACGAACTTCTTCCAATAATTTTAACACTTAGAAAAAATTTCAAAATTTTTCTCTCCGGTTTCCTTGTCAGCTGTGTCTCAGCTCACCCCAGCTGAGACCATCAGCTCCACCCAGCCAATACCTTCAGTTCCCTTCATATTTTCTCATCCGAAATCATCGATAGCCCTTCGGCAAACTGAGTCGACATATCGGCTAGCTTCAGCAAACGTCTTCCGATGATTTTGACACTTAGAAAATTTCTTTGAAATTTCCTCCTCACTGGGGTTCTTTATCGAATGGACTCAACTCTAGTAATCTGACGTATCGGATGGGCTTCAGCCTAAGTCATCCGATGTATCAGATGGGCTTCAGCCTAAGTCATCCAACATATCGGATGGACTTCAACCTAAGTCATCCGGCATTTTCCATAGAATTTTTTTTGAAATTTTCCTGTCTTTCTCATTTTTCCTCATGTGGGTAGAGGGTAACCTTTCCTTTGTCATTGCTTCTTCATGGCCCATTGAGGCCCATGCTGCAACGTGTGCTCTAATACAACACTGTAACATGCCTGACCCTCCGACCAATGAAGAGGATGCTACCCATTACTGCTATCTACCTGGGCATTTAGCCCCATAAAACGTAAAATAAAATGCATTGAACCAAGATACACAGATTCCTAAAGAATTAACATTCAGCAGATGCAATTACATTTAATTCAAGCATTCAACACATTTTAGCATGTTCATAATAAGTCACATAAACAATACAATTGCATGAGTAATCAAACAACAATACTTATCTTCAAATGAAGCTCCCTGCAACCAGCTATGCCGTTGCAACATTCCACCCAACCATAGGCCAGTGTCCTCCTTAATCTCTCAGCAACACTGCCACCCCCGAGCTGGGCATGATTTCCCCAAGGAAAAGGAAACTAAGCAGACTCACACATAGCCAAAGATATGTCAAACTTAGTCAAGCCAAAGCCATGTTTGGGTTTATCATATTATCAGGAGATGGAAGCATTATTTGCTAAGCTAGTGGACTCATTGAAGAGCTAAGGATGCCCACACCAAAACTTTGACTCCTAAGACATCCACACACACCCAACACAAGGAATCATTCCCTTCTCTACTGCACAGTCGCTGAGGCCATGAATTCCCTACCAATGCTATTTAGGGGGTGTAGAGAAGAGAGCCAACCCTCTAGTTCTGTCTATGAGGCTCCTACAAAACACTAGGTTTGTCAAGCAAACTCCTTCCCACTCCTACACAGTCCAAATACCAATTGCACACACAGCAATATACACCATTCCTGGGTTTAGGAAAACAATTTGGCCATAGAATTAATTTCCACGGAGGGTACGAACAACCCACTGACAACAAAATGTATCCTAGGGGCGTTTTGGCCCTAACATGGCAAAAAACAAATAACATACACAATAAATACAATGTTGGGCAACACAAAAATGATTTTCATCTTGACAACTATTAGGGAAATGCAACAGAAAACATTGGGGAAGAAACCCAACCGCAAGAACATCACAAAAACGAAATGCTCAGCCACCAGGAAAATGAAGAATGTCTATCCACGAGAGGAAGAAATACACAACAATCCAAAATCATGGATTTCACACTCAGAAAATGCCCAGCCGCTTGAGAGAGCCCCAACGTGGGTGAATGATAATGATAAAAATGCCCAGGAGCCCAAATCATGAAGGAAGAACACACAGCTAGCAAAATCACGGAGGTAAAAACAACTCCTAAGCTTCCCTGTGTGAGCCCAAAAATGGAGAATGTGGGTGTATGAGCAAATGGCATGCATTTTTGGGTGATTACTTGCCCCAAAAGTCAAAATTGGTTTTCCCCAAATTGGAAATTGCTTCCCATACTCTTCCCATCCCCATGCAATAACTAACTCAACCACATTCTGGTAGAATTTAATGATTAGGGAAAAAGACAAAATGGGTAGTTGACTGATTGATGGGTTCTCCCTTTGACATTTAGATTTTCCCTATTGGCCCAAAGGTTTAAATATTTTCCCTCCCTATTCCTTAGGAAAATCATGTCCCCATCTCATTACTTGTTGCATAGACATAGCTGGTTGGGGTTTTTAATTAAAAAGCTTATTTACATGATGCCAAAAATTATAATGTGCTGGCTAGCACAAAATATACCTTCGGCAACGATTTTAATTTCCGAAACATAAAACGATAAATCGATGGTGGGCCTTTTTCCTTTAGCTCCACACCATGATTAACTACAATATATACATCATATACATTAATGCAACGGGGTCAAAACTAGGGTGTTACACAACCAATCTTTGGCTTTTTGTGCCTTACAGTCTCCAAACATTAAGTCTACAAAAGTTTGGGCTTCATACCCATATAAATCCATAAATGGATTCATTTTGATAGAAAGATGAAATGTGGTGTTGTAACAGAACTCACCCAAGTGGAGCCAAGTTGCCCAAGCTCCTTGTTGTCCTGTAACATAGTTATAGAGGTACCCTTCAAGCCATTGATTCACCCTCTCAGTTTTCCCATCTCTATAGGGCTTATATCTTGTACTCATGTTCAGATTTGTTTCAACCAAACCAAATAATTTCTACCAAAAAGAACTAGTGAATTTACTATCTCTGTCACTGATTATAATCTTGGGCAGTCCATTCAACATGCAAATATCCTTAAAGAATAGAGCAACAACCTCACTAGCTGAAATAATGGATGATACTGCAAAAAAATGTGCATATTTTGTCAACCTGTCAACCACCACAAAATATTGTCTTTCCCTTGTGACTTTGGTAGATCCATGATAAAGTCCATGGATACACTTTTTATCTGGAATAGGAAGAGGCTGGAGGAGTCCAACAGGGTGTGAATGCTCAACTTTGTTCTGCTGACATACAGAACATTCTTTCACATACATAAGAACATCATCTTTAAGGCCTTTCCAAGTAAATCTCTCCCTTACCTTCTGATAAATCTTTAGAAAACCAGGGTTCCCAGCCACTGGTGCATCATGTGCAACTCCTAAAATATTCCTCTTTAGTGCAGATCCTGGCATTAAGAAAAAATTGTTTTCGTAATAGATGAGATCATCATGAAATTTGTACTCTTCATTCTGGTTTACCCCATCCAAAAATTCACAAGCAAACTAATCTTTAGAGTATTCAGTAGCCAACTGGATCTTCCATTCATTACATATTTGCAGCAAAGAGAATGTGGGCTTACAAGAGAGTGCATCAGCCACAACATTCATTTTTCCCTTTTTATACTCAATGTCAAAATCAAAAGACTGAACTTTACTCACCCATTTTTATTGCCTGCCATTGAGTTCCTTTTGGGTAAGGAAGTGTCTAAGACTGTTGTGATGAATATTCACAATGAATTTACCTCGTACCAAGTACTGTCTGAATTTGGCCAAGGCATGCATGATGGGCAACCTCTCCTTATCATATATGGAATACAACCTTTCATGTGGCTACAATTTTCTACTCTCAAATGCAATAGGATGCCTATGTTGCATTAGGACAACTCCAATGCCTACCCCAGAAGCATCACATTCCCGCACAAAAGGTTTAGAAAAATCAAGCAAGGAAAGTACTGGAGAACTGCTCATTATCTCTTTCATTTTCTGAAAAGCTTTTTCATCCTCCTCACTCCAACTAAATGCACCCTTCTTAGTCAAATCTGTCAAGGGTGTTGTGTACCAGGAGTATCCTTTGACAAATCTGCGGTAGTAGTTACAAAGGCCAATGAAGCCTCTCAATTTAGTGAGGTTCCTTGGGCTGGCCCATTCCAATATGGCCTTTATTTTTTCTAGATCTACCTTGAACCCTTCTTGGTAGATCACATGGCTAAGATACAATAGTTATGTCATGCCAAACTCACACTTAGACATCTTGCAAAAAATGACAGATCTACAAGCATAGTGAGTACCTCCTCCAAGTGGTGCAAGTGCTCCTCCCATGTCATACTATAGATCAGAATATCATCAAAAAACACAAGGATATACTTACGGAGCTGTTTGTTGAATACTTTGTTCATGGATGATTGGAAGGTTGCTGGTGCATTATTTAAGCCAAATGGCATGACTAGAAACTCAAAGTGGCCAAAGTGACAACAGAAGGTTGTCTTTTGTATGTCTTCATCCCTCATTCTGATTTGATGGTACCCTAACTAGAGATCTATTTTGGAGAAAAAATTGTCTCCATGCATTTCATCCATCAGCTCATCAATTCAGGGAATTGGTTACCTATTCTTTATTGTCTTCTTATTCAAAGCTCGATAATCTATCCACATCTTGAGTGTCCCATCCTTCTTCTTCATTAGAACCACCAAAGAAGAAAAAGGATTGGAACTTGGTCTGATGAGGCCCAACTCAAGGAACTCCTTGATTACCTTCTCAATTTCATCCTTGAATCTCTTTGGATGCTTATAGGGATGGATTTTTATTGGAAGTGTACTAGCTTCTATTAAATTGAGCACATAGATATGTGGACAAACACACAACTCACAAGATAGATCACACAATTTACTCAGTTATTGAAGAATGAAACAATGCAAAAATGGCTTGCAGCTGTGAATGATTTTCATTAATCAAAGAGTAATTAGATAATAATTACAATGAAGTACAATGGTTTAAATAGCCACATGCAATTTGAATCCACATGAGGAAATTCGAATTGATTAGACTCTACTTGACTGTAGGTAACTAAGACCTTGTCTAAATCACTGTCGGAGGACTCAATAGTTAACTAACCTTGTCTATAAACCTTTATCAGAGTTCAACGGAGTTCTAAAACACAACTCAAGTGTCTAATTCAGTGTTGACTGAGGCTAACTAACTATGGTAGGTGAGAAATGCGCCTCTCTTGCATGTAGCCATGCAAACCTAGTGCTAACTGAATGTAGAGGACTAGAACTGAATGCAACTGACTCATAACTCAGCTTGACTAGTTACTAACTGAACTCAACTGCTGAAGGTTTGTGTCGGCACTCCCAGTGGCTCCTAAATTGTAGGGATTGGTCTATGAGGATCCTAAACTAATGCATTCAAGTTCAATTAGCGGCAGTAGGCCTCAATTAGTGTTCCCCACAATTTAGTAATTGAAACATGTGCCCCAATTAGGCCAAGTGAACCCAATGGTGCTAGTGACTAAAAATAGACTGGATGGACTCCTGATTTAAACATGACTCCCAATTTAGACTTATGACAAAACTGGACAAGGGAGGATTAATAATCCTAATAGCTTCCAACTCAATCCTTTGTTCAATGCCACGGTCAGGTGGCCTGCCATGAGGAAGGTCTTCAAAAACCCTCTTATGCTTGTGTATCATTTTTTTTTAATCTTTGGCATAAGAGGAAACTTTGGTAGTAGTTCCTTTACTGGTGATTTGGCATTCAACAGCCCATTCAATGTCCCCATGCCTCATAATAGATCTCATACTTTTGGCAGAAATTACTTGGCTGGGATAAGTGTTTATACCTTTCAATACCAGTGGTTTTCCTTCAGCATGCTTGAAACTTATTTGTGGTATCTAGTAGTTCACAGAGTGCTCTCCAATATAGTACAACCATTGTACTCCCAACACCATGTTGGTGTCTACCACATTGACAACATAAAAGTTGTCTTTCACAGTATAGTCACTGATGTTTACTTGCAGATTTGGGATCCATCGGTTGCACTCCATGGTATGGTTACTAGGAATGACCACAATGAATCCTTCAAAGGGCTCAGTAGGTAGTTTTATCCTCTCCACCAGGGCTGAATCAATAAAATTATGGGTGGCATCCCCATCAACAAGGACTGTGATTTTTCTGCCCATGCAGAACTCCTTTCAGCCTTAAAGTATGGAATCGAGGCACTCCACTGAGTACAACAATTTTGCTATTGGTTTGATGGGGCTGCTCCTCTTCTTCAACTGTTTCATACTCTCCATCAGCCATCTCATCTTCTTCTACCACCTCTTTATCACTTTCAGAAAATACTTCAATATAATGTGTTTTTTCCTTCACACATTTGTGACCCAGAGCCCATGGTTCTTGGTAGGAAAAACACAACTTCTTCCTCCTCAATTCATCCCAATCCTTGTTGGAGTACTATCTCTTTCCAGGGGCAGGAAAGTTTCTCACAGGAGGTCTTTGATTCTGCAATTTATGAGCTATAGGAGGTCTAGGAGGATACTTGATCCTCAGAATTGCATCCTCCAGGTCTCTAGTCCTGCTCACTGCTTCCTGCAAGGTGGTGGGTCGGTAAGCCTTCACCAATCCATTCAATGGTTCAGCTAGTCCTTATGTAAACAAAAGGATCAGCCTTTATTCTGATATGTTAGTGATCATTACAACCACCTTTTGGAACTCTGATATATATGCTTTTGGAGTTCCAACTTGTCTGATGTGTGCCAAATCTCGGAAAGAGATATCGGGATCTCTCTGGTCAAATCTTTCTATCAATTTTCTAATGAACTTCTCGTAGGTGACTACTTGATCATGGCCTAATGTTTTCATGCCATGAAACCACTAGTCAATGGATTCCCCATCAATATGTAGGGCTTCCAACTTGATGGCATCCCTTTCTGCCATAGAATTCAGCTGAAAATATGTATCCATTTTATGAATCCAAGAGCTCACTGAGCAATTGGAAGTACCATCAAAATATGGCACAGTGAATTTTCCAATGGCATTCTTTAATTCATAATTCTGATATGGATGCCTTGCATCCCCTCTTGGCTTCCCCCTAAATTGAGTCTCACAGAAATCTCAGAATGGAAAACCCCTTCTGCATTCTTCACTCAATGATTGGTAAACAGAAAACTTCTCCTGCCATGTAGCAATAGTTTCATCATGTGCTTCATGGTATTATTTAGGGATCTCTACAAATTTGGGCATGGTAGATCATGGCTGCAATTTTGGTTCATCTCTATACTCAAGTGGCCTATTCTGAGGCCTAGTCTTGGAAAAAAATAGCCCCACCCATGACCTTTCTTTCTTCATATTGGGAGCCAATGTTGCTCCCTTCTCCATCTTTCACTCCCAACTGTTTAGCTAGGAATTCTGTGGTCTCTTGACCAAATTGTATGATGTTAGTTGAAATTTCTTGCATACCTTTCAACATGTTCTTAACAAAGTTCCTCAACTCATCTTTCTCATCCCTTTCTTCATGGAATCTTCCATCCACAAATTCTACTTCCTCCTCTTGAGGGATCTTTCTCTTGGTATCAGAATTGTATTTTGGACCCATTGTTGAATATCAAGAGAAGGTATGGAGGACCATGATATTATACCACTGTAATATTCCTGATCTGATATACATATCAGAATATTAACTTTATGCATTTTTAATTAAATTTATTCTATTACACTTGCAAACATCCAATAAATTGCTGATTGGGAAATTAAGGTATTTTACTCAAATAAATTGCAGACATGAGAGTAGGCAGGGGAAGCAACCAAAGGTAATTCATACAGATAAATTCCTATTCCCTAACACATTTATATCGGGCACCATTTAGGTTTCAGAATCTGCTATGCGGAAACCTACTTCCACGCTTCTAGGCCACCCAACCGTGAAACTAGGAAGAATAGTTCAGTCTTTTCAAACAGGGGCTTTGGGAAACTTGTAGATGGTTGCTAAATCCTTTAGATAACATAAAAAATGTTTTGGATAGTTTGTATCAGATCTGGAAGGTTTTGGGTAGTTTTGGAAGAACTTGGGGGCTTTTGTCAATTTTGGCATGGTGGGATCCTGCACAATGGAGGTTCCCAAAACCCAGTAAGGATTCAATGAATTTCTGATATGGAATAATGGATGGATAAGTATGTCTTTCAGTTATATTAAAAAACTTACAGAATAAAAAATCACTGAGTATAACCCTTTGAAATTAAAGAACAGCTAGACTAGGCAAAATTAGCTAGTAATCTAGCAAGGGTGTGCAAATAAGCTTGAATTTTGGTACAAAAATGTATCAGACCTGATAATTTAATTTGAAAGAGCCTAATACATCATATTACATCATATTAGACCATCCAAACTCATTCTCATGGACAATACTTGGTTATTATTGCAGTAGGAGGCTCAAATCCCTCATTTTGATGATTAGTTAAGCTTATACATATAAAACTAAGTATGCAAACTTAAGGGACAATAATATTTCAAATTGGAAGAGAGAAATAAAGTATTTATCAATGGGTATATATCAGATATTAAAAGAATCATTGACTATTACATCAAGGGACTCACAGTGATAGGCAGGAGGCCCAAAACATGACCAGAAAAGGGATGAGAACATAGGTGAAGGATGGGATTCACTGGAGTTTGACCTAAACATGATGGAGGCTGCAAAATATCTCTAATATTACTTCAATGGCTGAAATCAAGCACTCCATACCTGCAATAGAAGACAACAAGACTGCAGGAGAGGGGAAGGGAAGGTTTGGGGCTCATCTCTCGGGGCTCTGAGGTGCATCACTTAGGAAATAATGCTCACATAGCATCAAGAAATCAAATCATAAACCAAACTGAAGCAATGGGATCAAATTATCCTTTAATAGCCTTCTAGAAGATCTATTTAGCAAGTGGAGGCCAATGGTTATCCAGGTCGTGCCCAGGTACACGTTGGGTATAATAATCGACTGAATGAGTCAAGTTCTGCTGTGGCGGAAGCATATAAAAAGGAAACAAAGCAGGAAACACACTAGGTTGACAAGAAATATACACACAGACAATATGCAAGAATTTAAAACAATTTTTACTTCTGCTCCATTAAAGATGGAGGAATCAGATGATGATCATAAAGAAGTCTATATTACCTAATGTACATGCTTATATAGAGGATGCTGATATTTTTGGGTGACTACTCGCTACATTCAGTTACAAGAAATTATAATGGTTAGAAGTTCAACCATCACAAAGCATGTTGGTATGTTGTATTCAAGATGGAATTGTCGAGGGTGAACCTTTCGAATGCGAACCTGTTGGTTTCCAAGGCAAACTTGTTGGTTGGCAAGGCGAACCTTTTGAAGGAAAACCTATCGGCTTCTGGTTGGATCATTCCTCCTTCCTTAAGAAACAATGGTCTCTATTGTGTATTCATTCAGGTGAGGAAACTTGTCGATGACTTCACTAGCAGAGTACCATTTTCCTTGTGCATGGAGTTGTCTAGCTTTAGCTACTTGAAACAAGGGAATGTAGTTCGTCCTTGTAAGGCATATGCGTCATCCCACAATGGTGTCACACAGAAGAGGTTCATGAACATTTGGATGGATGTCTTCAGGTTCTGCTGTCTGCAAGTTGTTTTGTTCAAACAATGGTGCATGGTATGGTTGAAGCATATCTACATTGAAAACTGGATGTAGGCCAAGGCATGCTGGAATGTTGAGCTGAAAAGCGTTTTCTCCAATCTGTATAAGGATACTGTATGGACCATATTGCAAAGGTTTCATCTTTCTGTATGGACTAGTGAAGTGCTCCTTCTTTAGATGTAACCAGACCTGATCCCCAATTTGGAATGAATGAGGAATATGATGCTTGTCGTGTCGAGCCTTCGCTTTTGCATTTGCTCATTGCAACATTTCTTGGGCTTGCTTCTGGATGTTGTAGATTTGATCTATGAACTTCAATTATGTCTCCACTTCTCATCCTTCGAAGTCGGTGTCGGTGTTGTTCGACTGTGTCGAGGAACTGATTAAGTCTATAGGCACTGAGGGTTGAACTCCATAATAGATCTCAAATGGACTCTTTCTTATAGAGCTATGTTGAGCATGATTGTAGCTATGCTGTATGTATGGAAGGTTGTCATCCCATGTTCGACGATGCTTGTGGTTGTACATGCGAAGAAATTGTATGATTAAGTTATTTACAACTTCTGTCCATCCATCTATGTACGGATGGAAGGATGTCGACAAAGAAAGTCTCATGTCGAGCTGTTGCCAAAGGGTTTTCCAAAATGTGCTGAAAAATCTAGCATCTCTGTCAAAAATAATGGTCGTCGGGAGGGCATAGTGTTTCCACATATGTTCAAATAAGAGTTGAGCAGTCTGTTGCATTGTCA
This sequence comes from Pseudotsuga menziesii, assembly GCA_001517045.1. NCBI lineage: Eukaryota > Viridiplantae > Streptophyta > Pinopsida > Pinales > Pinaceae > Pseudotsuga > Pseudotsuga menziesii. The sequence goes on from LPNX010232067.1 coordinate 57,637, forward strand.
TAGTCTTCTTGCATGGTATTAGTATAGCCATCTTGTAAAATCTGTTGACTACTACTAGTATCGTGTCATGCTAATGTTTGGTAGTAGGATATCTTGTCAAGTAGTCCATAGAAATAGATTCCCATGGTTGACTAGGAACTGCAAGGGGTGTATACAGTCCTTGTCATCGATTTAGTGGTTCAGCAATGGCACAAACTACACACGATCGAATGTACTTGTTGACGTCAGATTTAAGTGAAGGAAAATAGAAATACTTTTGGAGGATAACAAGTGTTTTTGCAACTCTAAAATGTCATGTGGTCTTGTTGTAGTGCGCATCCTAAATGAGCTTCTATCGATGCTCACCGGTCGGTACACAAAGTTGTCCAAGCTTGTATAGCAAGGTGTCCTTTATGAAGTAGTTGGTAGTTGACAACTTGTGAGTTTGAAGCTGTCAATAGATTATAGAAAAATCGTAGTCTACCGAATACAATTGTGACCAAATAGTGGTGTCATAACCCTACATACTCATCATTGTAGATAGTAGCGTAATGGGTGGTCTGCTGAGACAATCAACGACGACATTGGATTTATATTTTTGATACTTAATTACCAACTAAAATTGTTGCAGGTAATTAATCAACTTGAGTTGTCGGGTTTTCAGTAGTTTCAACTGAGTCAGAGAGAACTGCAAAGGCTTATGGTCAGTGAGGATGACCGTTTCCCTGCCAAAAATGTAGTGTCCCCATTGCTTAAGAGCTTGCACAATGGCATACAATTATTTTTCATATGTTGAGTACCTTTTGACTATGTCGCTGAAAGTCTCAAAATGAAACACATATAGGTGACTTGACTGAGTGATAACTACGCCGAGGGCATAGTCCGATGCATCCATCTCCATCTCAAAGGGCTAATGCAAATCAGGAAACACAAGTACTGGTGCAGTACAAAGCTTGTTTTTTATTTGTTCAAAAGCTTGTTGTTGTGTCAGTGTCCATTTGAAGACAGTTTTACCATTTCCTTTCATCAACTGATTCAAAGGCCATGCTATGTGGCTGAAGCCAAGTATGAATCGTCGATAGAAATTCACCAAACCAAGAAAACTTCTTAGTTCATGAATGTTTTGAGGAAAGGGCCAATCTTTGAGGATCTGTACTTTTTCTAGGTCAACATGAATGCCTATAGGGTCAATTACATACCCCAAATACTTGATACTGGTCATCGCAAATGAGCATTTTTCCACATTCAGATATAGTTGATGTTGTTGGAGAGTGTCGAAAACTTGTTGAAGTTGCTTGACGTGTTCTTCCCATGATCGACTGAAAATCAAGATATCGTCAAGATAGACAATGGCACATTTACCGATGAAAGGTCATAGAAGGTCATCCATATATCTCATGAAGGTTGTAGGTGCATTGGTTAAGCCGAAAGGCATGACTAACCATTCAAACAATCCTTCCTTGGTTTTGAAAGCTGTTTTCCATACATTAGTGGACTCGATTGGAACCTGGTGGTATCCCGAATTGAGGTCAATTTTCGTAAAGAACTTAGTACATTTTAGATTGTTGATGAGTTCATCAATCCATGGAAGAGGGTATTTGTTCTTCACTAAAATTTTGTTAAGCGCCCAGCAGTTGATGCACATGCGCCAAGTCCTGTCTTTCTTTGGAACTAAGATGACTGGACTGTTGGTTGTGGAGGATGATCTTCCAGATCTAGAGATATTATTCAATTGTGTTTGTAACCCAAGTGTACTGTACACTCATTCCCCCTACCTTGGGGTTCGGGGGTTGTTACGAAGAGAAATTCCTATGGCTTGGGGTACCACAACAGACAACTTGACTCCAGAAATCAATCCTTTCCAATATGAAATAGAAAATAAATGTCTAACACTAAAGGATCAGACCTTGTACCTTATTCCAGACGGTTGAAGTAGATCCTTGTTGAGCTTTCCAAATTCAGCTTGAATTGATAAATTACTTCTTCAACAACAAGTAAACAATACAAGCATACTATATCTCATGGTGTTAGATATATTCTAGCATATATAATCAACAATGTATAAGCATTTGAAATCATCCCATGGATAAAATATTCATTCAAACACACATTATTGGATAGGAAAATATATTTCTATTAATATAAATCAGAGATTACAATAGATACAACCTCTATCAGCACGTCTGCGAACTGGAGAAACTGAATCCCCCACTTGGGCCTCCACCACCTCAATCCTCCATCTCTCAATAGCAAGCTCACAAGCAAAATGCAAGCTTGGGAAGAACACAAAAGTGCTCCAAGAGACAAAGGGATGCAGACTCAAGCATAAGTTCCGGCAACAATGGACTATAGTTTCTTTGCTCTCAATTCTCTCATATGCCTTCAATGTACCATAGAGTTCCTTATATAGATTTTTAAAGGGATAATGAAAGGTTGAATCCGAGTGATCTCAAGCCATAGGGAAGGCCAGGAGTCAAGTGAGTCAAATCCATGTCAAGGAAAACTCCAAAAGGATTTGGATTTTGTACACATCTCGATGTACGCGGTTTTAGGGGTCAAACCCGCGTATATACGCAATTAAGGGTTTAAAAGTCGCGTGTATCATTTTTCACATGTTTTTAGGGATGGTCAAGGAAACATCAAAGGACAAAAAATGGTCCATGGGGTCTAAGGAGTCTGTAGAGGGATAGGGGAAGGCCGTACAAAGTGTGATTTACCTGGAGTGGTAAGATCAGCTATAACAGATGCCCCCTAATGTGTGAGGTCAGAGGGGTCATACGATGGCCAAAATACATTATAAGTCCATCCCAGAAGTGGAGTGATGAAGAATCCCAAATGGAAGACCAGCCACCCAATCAACATAGTACAATGATACAACTCTACATAACTACAAATACATATAGCAGTCCCGGATACATAAGAGTACAATGGCCATGAATAGGCATGATACAAGATATCACATAAGTGGTCATCGCCACGTACAATATACATAGATCAGAATCTCCATGATGAATATATACAAAGGACCATGATCTCCATAATGGCTGAAGATATATAATGGATCAAGATCTCCATAACAGCTGGAAATATCTGACATATACTGGAATCAAGTCACGAGAGCTGAAATCTCATGAACACTGGCACGGTCAAGGAGGTAGCATATAAGAGATGCCACCAATTTGGAAAGTCTTCTACACAAACTGCTACGAGTACATGTCCTACTATGTGAATAGAGGTGTCGAGGTTGAACATAGTAGTCCATCGTCTGATTACCGGTCATTAATGTATACCGTTAACAGACGCGAGATCACCCACCGATAATGAAAATAGGAATCAAGGTACTAGAGTGCAAACTAACAAGTGTGAATAAATGTGTTGAGGTCGAACACTTGAGAGGATCCATCGATCAGGGGACATTGATGTATTCCCAAAGACTGTCGATGGCGAGAAAACCTGCCACTGATGACTGCAAGTCTCAAGGCACTCAAAATGACTCTAGATTTTGATCCCAGAATAAATGATCTGAAGTCCATGGGATGAAATCCTCTAGAAGGAGGGCATTAAGGCATCCCCCATCATCCAACATGAGGTACTCAGCAAAGCTGTATAATGTGGAAGGACTCGATCATAAGGTGCACGAACTAGTATTTGTACCGGGAATGACTGACATGCAAAGTCAAGATAACTGAGGAATGGTCGACTTAGGCTTCAACTTCCTTCAAACAAGAGCATACCGGCGTATGGTGACTGAATAAAGGCAGCATAGACTCGATATACAAACTGGGACATCTCTGCGACACAGGAGGCATCAACAGAGGCTCCATAGGGACTGGAAGCTTAACCAGTCGGTGGAGATAAACTCAGATAAATGAGTATAGCTCCTAAAGCCAAACTATAAACCCAACCAATGGATGTGATATACAGTGCTCTGTTCAAAGGCGACACAACTCGACAGCTGCCAAAGATAACATCTTTCCTTGTCTAACTTTTTGGTTTTTTGATTTTTTTGGACTTTTTCAAATATTTAAAAAGATTGAAAAAGAATAAAATTGCTTTATAGTTACAGACTAGGAGGAGATGAGTGTCAT
>LPNX010232067.1:93960-123162 GCA_001517045.1 Pseudotsuga menziesii
TCATGAATTTGAAACAGAATGTCTGGAATGTCATGTAAGTAGATATCATACAAATAAAGTAACAAAAAAGGTGCCTTAGAAGGTTCTTCATTATATTCCCATCATTCCACGTTTGCAACGATTGTTCAGGTGCAAAAACACAGCGCAATTTATGGATTACCATGCCAGGAACAGAAGTCAAGATGATGTTATCCGAATGCCCACAGATGGTTATGCTTTTAGAGATATGGAAAAAAGTGGCCTCACTTTAAAGAAGAACCATGTAATATTAGGATTTCTTTGGCAGCAGATGGTGTTAATCCATTTTCATAGATGAAATCCATTTACATAGTGTGGCTTATTTTTGTTATCAACAATAACATTCCTCCATGGTTGTCAATAAAGAGGGAGCACATAATGCTGTCGATGATTATTCTATGTTTTTTTGTCGAAAACTGTTTTATTTATAATGTAGTTGTAGCATCTCATTTTTCATATTATGTTTCTTAATTTCATATATATATCTATTATTTTACTCTTGTGCATGGTTTATAGATCTTAATGGTTCTCATAATGATATATTTTATATGTACTTCAAATCAATCAGGTAAGTTCCAAGTCAAAGATATGAATGTATACATCGAACCTCTTATAGATGAGCTACTGAAGTTATGGAATGGCATAACTATGTATGACGTATCTAGACCAATATGACAAAGGAAATTTCAATTCCATGCAATGGTTGTATGGACAATACACAATGCCCCTGGGTTAACTTCATTTTGTGGTTTGTAATTTTAAGTTCCACTTTAATTGCATTTAATGATATGGAGCAGTTAGAATAGTTTATATATGAATATATTTGACATAGATATTCCATATCTAAATATTGCAGGTCTTCAGACAAAGGGTAAATTTGCATGTTCAGTTTGTGGTCCTAAGATAAAATCTCGTCGTTCAAAAAGCCTAAGAAAGGAGGTGTTTGATGACTATAGGCATTTCCTCTCTAAGAATCACAGGTATAGAACAACTGAAAAAATATTTGCAATGGGAAGCAGGAGACTGCATTAAAACCATGGAGAATGACACCTCACCTTTGGAGATGCAATACAATAGAAATCATCATCATGGTACATATGGATCATCGTATATGAATTGTTATGTATTTTAATTTTTATTGTGAGTTGTTTACTGTAGTGGCCATATTTGATTTATGATGTAATTTATTTATAAACTAATATTCATGATGTCCATCATGATCATGAAGGAATTAATGGGCTTCCATGAGGAATGAAAATTTATCCTATTCAATTTAGCAGGTTTCCCTACTATGAGCACCTACAAATTGCTCATTTGTTTGATACAATGCATATTGGAGCTATGGAGGGAGAAACCTTATGGCTACTACTAGAGCTATGGAGGGAGAAAGATAAAGTTGTGAAAGCTTGCAAAGACATTCAAGAAAGCAACCATGCAATGAAAGACATCATCCAATTTCATACCAACGGAGAACAAGTTAATATAAACTCAATTCCATGGATGTTTACGGAGCAACAAAGCAATGTTGTAAAAGAAGTAATGCGGAAAATTAAATTTTCCACTGGATTTTGTGCGAACTTGAAGAATATCATAGCCAAAAAAGGTGATTTTGTGGGGGTCAAAACACATGATTGGCATGTCTTCATCAAGGTAATTATTATTGTTATGTCCATATAATTTTTTTTCATTTTACTGCGTATATTATTTTTTCTTGTTTGTATACTCTTTGTTTAATAAATGGCATGGTTTGTATATTGATACAGTATGGTCTACCTCTCTCTCTCTCTCTCTCCCGGACAACTTCGACAACAATGTCAAACAAGTTATATATAATCTTGGTAAATACATGAGGTAACTAGCGATTACTTGCATGTGCTTAGTGTTTCTTTAATTCTCCATATAACTTATATTTGTTTTTTTTGTGCACTATTTCAGCGTATATTGTAATTTAATGTTTATTTTTGTTAAATATCGTTATTGGTTTGTGTCACTTGTAGATGGTTGACATCTAAAGAAATCCATAAAGAAGATATGAAGTATTGGAGGAGAGAAATTCCTTGTCTCATGTGTGAAATGCAGAAGCATCTACCATCGTCATTTTTCAATGCACAGGAACACTACCTCATACACCAAGTTGAGGAGATTGAGTTGTGTGAACCTGTGCACTCAAGGTCCATGTGGATGGTTGAGAGGCACTTGAAATTTATGAAGGGTTTGGTGAGACAACAAGCACATGCTGAGGGTTCTATGATGGAAGGATATACGGTATACCAAAACATGTTGTATGTTAGTGACTATCTTCCTATTTTAGCATCAAAGCTCAATTTACGTCGCATTTGTGATCAGGACTCCAATAACAAATTTGAAGGGGAGCAACTGAAGGGGAAAGGTAGACTGAGGAAGCTGAAAAGGAATTATTAGCTAGTGGATGTTTATTATATCATTTATATTCTAATTGTATTTTCTAGTCATAATTGCTTCAATTAAGAGCATATACCTTGTTCAGGAGATTTACACCTTTCTTTCATTTTAATGGTTATTGTCATCAAACAGTTGGTCGAAAATGGGATGCAATTCATTTATACATCGCAAACAATCTTGATTGGATGAAGGTATGGATTGAACGATGCAAACAATCGAGTGATGGAATATCATGGGAAGGTGTGGCTTCATTGGTAAAAGTAGGACAACGCAATGGAGATAGAAATCTAACAGAAAGGGAAATCAATTTGGCATATGGTGTAAAAGATAAAATGGCAAGCATATAATTAATCAATCCCTCTATATATTTTATTTTGCAAATTACATTTTGACGTACATGTTCTTCTTTGCCATGTATTGTTGCATAAGGACTGAATGGTTGTGCAATCTTTTCGTGTATTACTTATTGTAGGTAAAACACCATAAGGATGTGGTCTGCAATGGAGGTAGATATTGGATCAAAAAATTGGATGAAACAAAGAAAACATCAGATTCTGGGATATCTGTTGTCTTTGAGGTTACCAATGTTTTATCTAGAACTGACAGACATCCATGAGTCTCATAAAATTGATAATGTGGGTATTTGGAAGATATTGTATAGTGTGACTTTAAATCCTTTAAGGTAGTTCTATTCATTGTCAAATGGTACAGGTTACGATTGAATCAACGTGATCCTGATAGAACTATTATTGAACATGATAATGGAGTTACCATGGTAAACACAAGGTTGTTTAAGCCAGGAACAGAGCCCTATGTTCTTCCAAGCCAATGTGAACAAGTATTTTACTCAGAGGTTCCAAGTAAAGCGGGATGGTCATTTGTTGTGAGACATGATCCAAGGGGAAGGCCAGTAAAGTATAACCTAGACGATGCTAATGAAGAGGGTTCTCTGGAAGAAGGATACAATGACGCAGAGCATGATCAACATGACTTAGAAAAATGATGATGATCCAGTAGAAGATGTACTCCAAGAAACAGTTGAATCCGATGATGTAGCAAACAATGCCGATGAAAGCTATACTGATGATGACATGATGAGCATAACTGATGATGATGATATGGCCAACCCTTACAATGTTGACTTTGGATCTGATGATACAGATGATGACTTGGATGAAGACGAAGATGACATGGATGAATTAGAAGACGATGAAATATAATTAATGAAAGGTAAATATCGTCATCATTGTCTATAGCATCGCCATCATATTCATCATCGTCATTGTCATATCGTCTTCATATTGTCTTCATGATTGTCATCATCATTATCATATCATCTTCATCATCGTCATCCTATAAATCCTGTGAGTTAATTATATTGGCAAATAATATAAATAAATATTGATTTAAAGTGATTTATGACTAAACATTTATCATTTGATAATGCACATAAGCTACATTGTAGTTAGTAACACACATGGTTTTATTTTGACATCGTCATCAAAATCATAATTATCATCATCATCGTCGTCATCAAAATCATATTTATCATCATCATCATCGTCGTCGTCATCATCCTCACCATCCTCATATCATCATCATCAACATAATCATCAACATCATCATCTTCATCATCATCATCTTCATCATCAGCGATTGGATTACATCACATGTTCTCGGCATTTTATTGTTGGGTCTTTCATCGTACAAACTGGTTTGTGTGCACTTTCATGATTCAATGAGAAGCAGTTGTTCATCATCAAATTCCATCAACCGAAGTGTTCTTCTTTTTCAGCTTTGGTTCTTCTGGAAGTTGTCATCAAGGGGGAGTAGTAATGACTCCTTCCTTCCTTACTGTTAGTGTGGGCCTTTCTCCCAGCCATTATTAAGGGGAAGTGTTGGAATATATTATATTCCTTGGAAGGTAATAATGTCTTTGTATTATGTCAAAAGTTGTCTAAAACCTTATGTAAAAGAGTAATACATTTAACCCATAGTTATATGGTGGTGTATTTACTTGTGTAGAGTATTTGTCCATGGTATTGTATTAAGAGATGTTATTGTGGAGAATTATACTATCCCACATGCAATATGTGAGAGTAATTCCTCCTCATCTCTTAGTATATAATAGGGTCAAGTGAGTCTCTACATATAATGTATTCTTGATGTAGTAGTGGTACTATAGTGACACTATTGTATACATCATCTATATTCTTTGGGGTATTTGTGCTTTGCTCTCTTGTAAGATTGGAGAAGACATTCTAGAGATAATAGAAAACTACCTTCCCATGGATGTAACCCATTAGGGTGAACCACGCATATCGGTGTTCTCTTGTCCTTTTCTTTTCCTGTTTTTATCTTTTATGATATGTTGTTAGTTGCTTAGATAGGTTAACTAGTTTATCTTGATTCTACTATTCTAACACTTTACTTGGAGTAATGTTTCAAAAACTTCCCATTCACTGGGCCTCCAGCTAATACCTCTCCATCCAAATGATGCAAAATAAATGCATTGTTTCCTCGAAAAACAACTATGGTATATGGTCATTTCCAAAGGTAATCAAACTTTTTAGCATCACCTTCATTCCTTCCATCCCATTTTAATACTAAAGCATCAACTCGTAAATTCTCATGTTTGGTTTCCTTGTCAATTTTTTTCATTTTTTCTTGGAAGACTTGAGCTCTATCAAACACTTCTTTCCTCAATTCTTGAACCTCTATCAAATAATTAATTCTCCTTTGAATGTTATTAGGATATTCTTCTTGATCTTGCAAGAGTTTCATCACATGTAACCCCAATGAAGGGGGAAACCTACTTCTGTTCCATAAACCAATTGGAAAGTTAAAGTACCAATTGACTTTTAGTGCTGATTCTGCCCTCCCACAAAGAAAATGTTAGTTTTGAATGCCAAGCCTTTTTTTATCTTGCAATAATTTTTTGATGATTCTAACCAAAATATTATTAGATGATTCAACCAAACCATTTCCATGAGGATGATATGTAGTCGAATGACCCATTGTGATATTATAAATTTGACAGAAACTCATCATTTTCTTAGACTTGAAGGATTGACACTATCAGTAATAATCCTCCCCGGGAAACCAAATCTGGATAAGATATTCTCCTCTAGAAATTTAATAATCACAACATATGTAGCTCTTCGGTTTGACATGGCTTCAATACATTTGGTGAAATAGTTAGTTGCAGTCAAAATCCACTTATGTTGTCCTGGATAAGAAGTATTTATTTCACCAATTAAATCTAATCTCCATTGTAGAAATGGTGCTTCGACATAAATCAGTTTCAAAGGCAAAAGTATCAATTTTCTTCTCGCTTCAAATATTTGGCATTGGTGGCAAGACACTACTTATTTATATACATTATAGAACATAGTGGGAAAATAAAACCCTTTCCTCAAGATTTTGTTTATTGTAGCTTTCAAGTAGTGATGACCCCCACAAACACCTTCATGGAATTCTTTCATGGTAACTTTAACTTCTTCTTCAAGCAAACAATTCAGAAAAACTCCTCTAGGATCTTTCCAACACAAATAACCATTCATGATAGAAAATTTAGATGCTTTTAATTTTATTGATCTTGCCTTAGTCCTATTCAACTATTATGGGGCTTGTAAATCTGTAGGACATAAACAATATCTTTATACCAAGGAGTTGAGATAAAATCTGAGACACCTGCAACTCTAGTTCTCGGATCACTACTGCTGACATATTGGAAATATAATTATTTTGTAATGAATCACAATTTGACTTGGACTTCAAATTTTCCAAGCCTTATCCTTTGATCAACTTCGTGTGCTTACTTTCCAAATCATATTCAATAAGAATAGCTATCCATTTTCCTTTGCAACCTTCCAGATCTGATTGTGTTAAAATATCTTTCACTGTGTTATTTGGAACAAAATCAATAATGTGAGAATGTAACACGTATACTCTAAAATACTTCAAATATTTAATTGGAGCATACACCTTCTTTTCCATGATGTTATACTTGAGTTCCACATCCCTCAAAGCTCTACTAAAATAGACAATTGGTTTCTCATAACCTTCATCGTCCTTTTGTAATAACACCCCAACAATTGTATGTTTTGAAGAAAAGAAAACAACAAGAAATATTTCAAGAAATCAAGACCAATAAGAACAGGTGCCTTTGCTATTGCTCTTTTTATGTTACTAATAGATTTTCTAGCTTCAACTGTGCATTTAATTTCATTTTCCTTTTTCATCATATTAGTGTTTGCTTTCAAAAATTCTGCAAAATTAGGAACAAATCTTCTCTAAAAATTTACTCTCTCATGGAAAGATTGAATTTCTTTCTTGTTTCTTGGAATACCAACTTTTTGGATCGCAACCACCCTATCCAGATCAATTTTTATCCCATATTTAGAAATTTTGTGCCTCAATAATTTCCCTTCCTTCATGACAAATTGAGACTTTTTAGGATTAAGAGAAATTCCAAATTTTATGCATTTCAAGAAAATACTTTCCAAATGTTTCAAATGATCTGCATCGGTTTTAGAAAATACAGTTTTATCATCCATGTATACCATACAAGCTTATCTTTCTCTTCTGCAAGCACTATATACATCGCTCTTTGAAAAGTAGCATCTGCATTCATTAACCCAAAAAGAATTTTTTCATACATGAAGGTTCCTTAGGGTGTAGTGAATTTTTTTTTTCTTGCGGCTCTTCTGGATGAAATTTGATCTGATTGTAACCTGAGAAGCCATCTAACATAGGAATTCTTTCTATTTCAACCACCTGCTACAAAATGTGGTCCATTTTCGAAAGAGGATAGTTATATTTCAAAGAAAATTTATTCAAGTTTCTAAAATCTACACATAATCGAATTTCTCCACTTTTCTTTCTCACAAGTACTAATTTTGAAATCCACTTCGAAAATATCAAAGAAACAATTATCTTGGCATCAAAAAGTCATTTAAATTCCTTTTCTATAAGGGGCATAGGTGTAGGATTTATTCTTCTTAACTTCTGTGTAAAAGGACTCTCATTAGGCTTTATTGGGATAGTGTATTGAATTATATAAGTCTCATATTCCTTCAATTCTTCATAATTCCATGCAAACACATATGAAAAATTCTTCATCAATTCAATGTATTTATCTTTTTATTTTTGAGATAAGAGTTTAGCTAAATTTACCATTTTGGGATGCCGATCTATTCCAATGTTGCATTCTTGCACTTCATTATCATCTGGACTGACTCTAGGTTTCTTAGCTACATCATTGTTATCGAACAAATTTTCTAAAGGAAATAGTCCTTTAGGAATACAATTATTCTTGATATGGATTATTTCTTTTCCCCTAATGTTATTAAGCAATTATTTTGGATCAGGATCCGAATTATCATTACCATTTTGTTCATATTTTGAACCATCCTGGTTTTCTTCATCAATTTTTGTCCCTGCAAATTCATCCGTTAACTCTAAATTTTTTTAGAACTGTTTATGATCTTCAAATACCTGCTAGTGTTTCTCATTTTTGGATGTTTAGTTTGATAGAAACCATTTACTTGATTGACTATCAACTCAGAATCTCCATATATCGCTAGCCTCCTAGCTCTCAACTGTTTCAACAAATTTAGACCCAGAATCAAAGCTTCATATTCAATATCATTATTCATACATTCAAAGGATAATTTGAAAGAAAGAAGTTTTGAATCATTACTTGGAGATCTTATCCATACACCAACTCCTGCATCATGTTTGTTCGCAGCTCCATCAAAATCCATGTTCCACAATCCTCTAGCATCCAATTCTTTCTTGAGATTTTGTTCCTTTTTGGTGATTTGATAACTACTTTGTCGAAAAATTTGAGGACCTTCTTATTTATTTACAGTAAGATTGTCTACATTTGTTTCTATTGGACCATCATCATAGTAAAAAAATGAAGAACCAATATCTGTATCCATGGCATAAACATGATTATTTATTGACTTATTCTGGTTACTAACCACATATGCCAACTGCTTTTCCTTGTACAACCTCCTCTGATTCCTAAAAACCAAAGTTGTTGCATATGACATGTCCATTTGCAACGTCTCCTTTAATTTTGAATTCCATGACTTGGATAATAACATGCCAAATTTAGGTGGAACATTAGCCACCAGCACGCCATTACAATAATTTTGGCTAGGATTTGAGTCAAAGTCACCACCAAATCTTTAATTAACCCCAAATATCTTACCTTTCTACAAAAGAGAAAATATCTTTGTATGGCCTTGTGATATCTAAACCCAAAATTTCAACTACAAATTTCGACATAACATTATGGGAAGCTCTTGAGTCCAACATAGCATTATGAAGGATCATGTCATGCATATTGAGACTTAGATAAAATGAAGGTACATCCTCATCTGTGTCATCAATCTTTGGACCAAAAATAATAATCAAAGCGTCATCACGAAGTTCCAGAGTGTTTGGATGCTGGTCCTCATCTCCCTTTATGATTTTGGCAATTTGAGTCTTATATTATGCATTTCTCAAAGATCATTAAAAGGAACATAGATCTTGATCTTCGATATTTCATTTTTTAAACTAAAAGATGATAGAGATATTTTAGATTCTTTGGTATTTGTATCTTTCTTAGTACAATTCACTTTAACACCCTCTTGATTTATTTGACTAGTAGAGGGTTTAACATTAGAATGCTTATTCATCAATGCTTCTTTACCCTTGCTTCTAAGGTTTTACTTCTTCTGGAAATCCATCACTGCGTTTTGATACCCCTTCTGATATTGTTCTGACTCTATTTCTTTAAATGAGACATTTGGATGTGGATGCTAGATAGACCAATTATATTCCTCTTCTGTTAAATAAAAATGGGGCTGGGATTGTTCTAAACTATGTATTTGATATTCGGGTGACTCATTTTCTTCATTTGCTACATAGTTTTTTGGGAATGGGGGTCGAATTTGTTGATCCACTTGATTTCTCTGGTCCCTTTTCCTTATCTGGGGAAAATGAGGTCTTCTATAATTTGGATTTATAAATTGGGGCTTTAGTGGATCCCTACCAGTTAGTCTATTGTCCAAGGATAACCTATCTACAAATTTCTCCATCATTCTCATCATTGAATCAAAATTAGCATCCATAGATTTAGAACCTGAAGACTACCATTCATCTCTATTCTTCTTTCTACCCATTTTTGTTTTGTGCTTCATTTTGCATGATGCCATAAGATTTACTTCAACTTCAGCAAAATATTTTATCATATTTTCAATATTTGCAGACTCCTTTCTCTCAACAATAGTGCAAAATCACTGTCAAAAGAGTCAACAAAATGAAGTTTTGCGGCTCCAGTAGGGTTTTTAATGTCGGTAGGGATAGAATTGTAGAGCTTCATGAATCTAGTTGATAACTCTTGAATAGATTCCCCATTATTATTTTTAAGATTATTATATAGAGTCAAGATTTGTAGAGGGTTATTCTTATCTTCTCATTTGTCAAGGAAAATTGTTTCAAATTATTCAAAGTTATGTATGCTTCCAGCCTGAAGACCTTTAAACCATTTTTTGACTTCTCCTAAAAGACTTTGTGCAAATAAACTCATTTTGACATATTCACCATACACCTCCTCTAAATCTATAAAATCTCCAAATTTATCCAAATGTTGTTGTGCAGTAGTATTTCCCCCCCGTAAAAAAGAATGATTCTTTGGCCATAATTTTGAGGGAGGTCATGCAATTGAGCAGTTAATGTGAGAGGAGCAAAATTTTTAGCCATGGATCTAGGGAGTGATTTTGGAAGGTTTTGGCGTGGACGGATCACTATACATTTTTGAGCAGAAGCGCTGGCTTGGAAAATTTCTGGCTTTTTCCCTTTATCTTGTATTTTACTACCAGAGGCTAAGGGATGAACTTCCCTAGAAGCTTGTAAGTTTTCCCATAAGGAATCTAACAAATATGATTGGAATTTTCTTTCATAAAAACTTTCTTTATTGAGGTTTCTTTCAAACTTAATTCTAAAAAATAAACATTCAAACTTCAACTCAGGAAAATTATTTTCAAGACTAGTAATTTTCCCTTTTGGTAAAGAAAAAGATCTTTGAATTTGAGATGTACTTGCTTGTAACTAGCCTTTTTCTTTCCTGAGGATTTTTTTCTAGATCTTGAAAGGTCTCTGCTGGATTAGGATCTATATTTCTTCTTACATGTGTTCTTGAAGCCAACTTTTCTTTAATAAAACGACCTATCTTGAATAAGTACTTAACACTTTTGAAGTTGCCAGAGCAAAATATCATCGTGTCATATTATATAAATCTCTTTTTACTCACAGAGATTAGATTTGAATATTTGTCGTTCCTTCCTAGGAAAAATATCTCTTTCGTTCCCCGAGAATGATGCCAAAATGTTAGCACTCAAGAATTTCCTTTGGCTATAAAAGGGAAGTTCTGGAGGTAACCTCAAACCAAACTTTAGACTAAAACTAGCCTTTTATGTCAAAGGGGGATCCCTCAACAAAATTACCACCCAAGGTCACTGAAGTAGTAATTTTTCTTTTTAGTACAATGGCTAGAGTTTCCAAACATGTATCATGACAATTTTCAGATTACAGTTGGTAATATCAGGAGAAAGAAACCATTGGGAAAATGGAGTCAAACCAATAAAAATATTTAGTTTTGCAGATAAAAAGAAAGAATAGTCTCCACCTCAGAATCTAGGAAGGAAATAATCTTTAGTCATAAATTTAGGTATAGGATGGTAGTAGATATTAGGAAAAACAACCCATTACATCAAAACATCAAACTAATTAGGAATAATTTTAATGCAACGTTAGACAGAAAAATGTGAGCATTCAATTGCATGCATTTGGAGCACCATAGATGAATTACAAACCATTTGTTCTAAATCAAATACTAAGAAGAAAGACATAAAATGAAATACTAGGGAAAATATTAACACATATAAGTAAAGAAGATCACAAAATTGGAATCATTGCCACAATAATTTTTGTTCCAAAGAGAAGTTTCGTTTCTCTGTTCTCGGAAGAACAATTTCCATTTGATGATTTAGTTTTAAAATGGGATGCAAGGAAGGAATATAAACATGGAAAATTTGATCATTTGTGGACAGGGCCATACATCATTGTTGCTTTTAGAGGAGACAATTCTTTCATTCTGCAAAATCAAAATGGGGTTCATCTTAAAGGGGGCCATGTCAATGGAATATTTTTGAAACATTACTTGTCTTGAGGTGGAAGGTAATTTTGTATAGTATTTGTATATATTTATTTAATTGAAAGAATTAGTATAGATGGAAAACTGAAGGATTTGAAGCCCGAAGAGATGGCCCCGAGATCTTGAATATTTGTCATTTTCTTTTATTTTATTTTATAGAAAAAGGAAAAAAGAGATTTTAGTTGTTAAGTTTTTGAAATTTTTTTTACATAGAATAAATTGGCAATGGTCTACGGATGATTTTCTACCTCACAGGGAGGATAACATCCCAAGTTAGAGCTAGATGTTAGCATTGTTTTGGTTAGTAGCTGGATAGAGCATTCCTGAGAAGAAATAAGGGTGTGGTATGAAGGATTTTTGATAAAGTGATCGAAAGGTGCTTAAAATTGCTGAAATAGATACCAAGGATTCGATGTTCTCATTAAACCATAGGTAAAAATTAATAGAGGGCTAAAAAATGGACAAATCGTGCCTATGGTATATCCTAAAAATTTCAATGGTTTAGATCTCTAGGAAGGAATATCTACAGTGGGTGATGAATCCACTGATGAAAGCTGCAGAGAAGAAATAATTTTCATAATCAGCAGAAAGGTTTAATGGACCACCTAGATCTACCATGGATATTCGAAGAATAAAATATCTATGGTGCAGGAGGATTCCACTGTGGGAAGATGCGTGGAGAAAGTCAAATTAAAAATCAGCAAAATGTTTAAAAATCAACATTAATCGACAGTGGAGATTGATGACCGTTAATATCGATGACGGAGATGGGATCTGCCAGAAGAACTTGCACACTGGATGTTTACTCGAAGTTCAGCGGAATTGTTAAATGACAACATCGATCAATGGTTAAGATTTGAGGTGGATGAGATCATCGGCTGTTAGGTGATTTGATGATCGAAGTTGCACACTGTTTTACACTCCATATGAACAGTGGAAAGTAAAGAGGGGGATTGTGTAGGATATAATATCTAGAGTAGAAACTGAATATCTAGTATATCTATGGTGATAAGAGAGTCCGCTATGGGAAATTTCAAAGAGGATTGGAGGCAGGCCAGGAAACATAATAAGTAAAGGATAAAGTTAAGGGGTGATCAAGATCAACGATTGAGGATAAAGGCATATTGAATCTATATAAAGAGAAGGATTCTCCATTGAAATGTGCATGTAAATTAATACATAATTCTACTACTGAAAAATAAAACAGCTCCTTTGATCCTAAAACCACTATGAATAATATTATAAAGGGTAAAGGCACGTGGTCGAATATTATTTGTCTTTTATGCATTGTGAGAAGAAAAACTGTTATGCATGGATAATTACAAGTCAAACAAATACCCATCCAATAGTCAGTTTTACAGGTAGGATGCATTTTTACCAACCTAGTAGTATTTAAACATGCATAGTGGAGGAGAAGTAGAGGCTCATGCCCTAGAATTTCAGAAAATTGATGAAGTCTTAGAAGATAGGGATGGTGGGATATTTGATACCATTCCATATTTCGATCCCATTCACCAGTTAAAAACAATTTTGGTTTCTTTTAAAGACTAGGGTACTGATTTGCATAGCGTCTTCCAGTCTCATTTCTACTATTTATTTCCAGTCCAAACCCTTAACTTTTTGGATTTCATTGAATGGTGCACCTCTAATTCTTCTTGTTCTGAAAGAGTAATCATGGATTCAACCAAGTCCAAGATTATATGTCTTGTTAATGCACTCGTTATCTAAGAATCCATTACCGTCCCTCCTACCTTCTCCCAAAACATAGAAGAATTCAATGAAGAATACCTAATCCAGTCATTTAGACATGCTACCAGTGAGAAAAAAAAAGCCTTCCTTTCAAAGTGTTTTAGGTCAGATGTCTCCCTTGATAACCAACCATTTCCCTTAGGTGTAAACCTTTTTAATGAAGAAACGAAGATGTTTGTTTCAATGATGAGTCAGTTCTTAGGTTTGGAAATAGATAGATATGTTAGTTTTGATGAGTCTGTTGTTTAGATTCAGTTTGAGTGAGTCTGAGTCACAATATCTTCCACCTCCATGCCTTAAATTTGATGAATTCCAGGATGAAATTATTCACTCTCAACTAGTGAATTTCCACAGTACCATACATTTTAGATTTCAGTCTTATCTGACCATAATGTTCTTATTCTTTAATGAAGAGAATTTACAGTTGCCAGAAATGGTTCTTACAACTGAAATCAGTAGCAATTTCTTCAAGTATATGAATTTGTTGATGGCAGAGGTCTACAAAGTTTTCTTTCAAAATAAATTACCTAGAGTACTTCCACAGATGAAAGAAGCTTTACAATTTTCCCTAGATAGGAAAATAGGAGACTGGTTCCTATTGGAAGAACATACCATTATCAGAGTGTACAGTTTTACTCATGAGCCATACATTTTTCCAGCGTTTCTCACTCCTAGAGTTTTTTCTTTGGA
The DNA here is from genome assembly GCA_001517045.1 of Pseudotsuga menziesii. Classification (NCBI taxonomy): domain Eukaryota; kingdom Viridiplantae; phylum Streptophyta; class Pinopsida; order Pinales; family Pinaceae; genus Pseudotsuga; species Pseudotsuga menziesii. The sequence continues at coordinate 108,053 of LPNX010232067.1, forward strand.
GATGATAAGATCTATTTTGATAGTGGAAAATGAGCATTTCATCAATTTCAAGAAAGCCTCAAAAATAAAATTCCCATGGGTAATTGGTCCTTTTATTATTAAGAATAAAGTTGCACTTATTGTAGTGGAGAGTTTGTTGAAGGGGATGCATTTTAAATCAACTTTTGTAGTAAACTATGATCCATACCATGTTATATAAATAAGAAGACAATTGAATATAAATAAATCTTTTGAACATCAACAGGTTGAAGGGTTGGATGAAAAGGAAAATTGGTCAGATTATCCAGCACCAATGGAGAATGTTGAAGTTCCACAAGAAAATCCATTGGCAGTGGTGGAGGCCACATAGGTAATTTCTCCCATTGCAAGAAGTAGAGAAGTGACAGGTAAAAGGACGTTTTTAGATGCAATGGAAACAAAATAAGAAGAAGGAAGTTCAGAGATAACTAAAAGGAAGAAAGTTGAAGCTGAGGGAGAGTTAGTTGAAATTATCAAGACTGAAAGTAAGAAAAAGAAGGTGAAGTTTAAGGGACCAGATTTGAATTGAGCAGTATGAATTTTCAGAGGTTCCTGAGAAATTCACTGACACGTTTAAGTCCAGAGTAGAATTATATGATAGATACAAGAATGATAGGGAGACATCCTTGGATGAATATCTAAAAATACATGCAGATGTCAGGAAAATATCTTGTAAATAGGCTACTTTGGTGACTGTTAAGGACCATGCTAATAATACTTTGAACTTGGCAGTTGGTACCAAGAACAAGATAGAAGAAATGAGACTGAACCTAAAGGATATTCTAGTTCCTGACATGATATATTTACACAAGAAGACTTAAGAGTTAATTTATAGTGATATATTGTAGGATACCTTGAAAATATCTAAGTTGTAGTCTACATAGACTATGATTGGAAATCATCTAAGGAAATAAAAGGTAGAGAAGAAGGTACACCACCAGCAACTAAAGAATCTTCAAGGATATTTGCTTTTCATTGATAATGAATCCAATAAGGGAGAAGTTACGCAAAAAATACTTGTAGAGAAAGAGAATACAATGCAACTATTAAAACAAAAATTAAAGATACATGCTACACAGTTGATTCAAGCTTCAGAATTGACTGAATTGGAGAGGTAAAAAGAGCCATTATCTAATGAACTAAGTGACAACAAAGCAAATTTTTTGAAGCTTGCTAATGAAAAGAAAGATTGGGAAAAATAGAAAGCTCTTTTGGTTGAAAAGGTTAATGTTTTAAAAGAAAAACAATCTGTTTTGAAAAAAGAGATAGAAGATAAGAGAAAAGAAGATGAGGTAAAGGTAATTCAACCTATTGCATAGAAAAGTACATAATTGTTGGGCACTCTATATGCAATTTAATTAAATCCAACATACAGAATGTTCAATATAAATTATCAACCCAGGAAGGTATTTTTATTGCAAATATAATTTTACACTATCTGTGCTTAAACACTAAGTAGCTGATAATGTTGAATAAACTATCCTACCTTCCTGTTCAGCCCAACTCTTCCTATGATTAACTTAGTCTATTTTAACTTCTTAAGAATATAGAATCATAAATACCTTCTTACAACCTTGATCTAGAAATAAAAGATTCAGAAAATAAACATCTAGATTTACTTTTGTAGAAAGTTAAATCCTAAATTACGAGGCCATCTAAAGATCCATTATAACTATCTCAATCCAACTTGATTTAGAAATTAGAAATGCAGAAATTGAACTCAACAATTATAACTGTGAATGGACTGAATTAGCAAAACTCAAGAAAGATAGCAATTGAAGGAAACTAGGGATGAGCTTGGCTGTTACAGCTACCACACAAATGCATAAGGAAAATTAGTCTACACAGTCGACTGTCACACCACCCTACCGCACCTTACAAGAAATGCGATTATTGATCAATTGAGGAAACACACAATAAATCATTACTGTTACAGTTGTTATAAAAGAATACATCTACTGTAACATCCACACCAAAGGGCAGGGAAGATAAATACCTAATTAACTCGGCGATCTCTATAGGAAGGCGGGCCCAGCCTTCAAATAGAGGCGTTGGAAACTACCACAAGTTAAAACACATAAATTAGAAGAATCCTGCTCCTTGTATTAGATGGTGGAATGAAAGTACAGTCTCTGTCACAACTTATACAATATGATCAATTATTTTCCAACCCTTGGCTCTAGATACTCCCTAATATTTATACATTAATCTTCATAACTTCTATCCACTAACATCGGGCAGCAATGAAGATACACAATCTTCAAGCTTCTCTATTACAATGCCCTGTTACAACTGTGGTGAAACATAAGAAAATAATATAGGAAGTTTGTTGCATGAGATGATAATGAAATAATAGAACCAAATCAAGAATTGCTCCTTCGGTTGCAGCTACCCTTGAATAATGGCACACTGCTGAACCGAGTCTAGAGCAATCTTAGATGTTGCATCTTGCGTAGGTTGAGGATCTTTGACTGCGTTTCACCTGTAAATATAGAGTCCATGGGCACAGCTGGCAATAGATATTCGTTTCTTATAGAATTTGCTTGACTTGATGCACCTTTATCCTTCACGCTTTGAACAATCTTCATAAAGCCCAACTTATTAGCATACTTCAAGAGGTAAAGCCCTGTTTATTACAATCATAAGTATTAATAAGATAAAACAATAAGTAATCATACCTATAAGGAATCAAGGCTCCAATGAAGGAAAAACATCTATTAGGTGCATGAAAATAGGGTAAGATAAGGCAAAAAGAGTATATCAAGTGTGGTAAAAAAGGGGTCATTTCTGGGCCCAACAATAATCTATTGTACAGGCTATGTCCCAAGTAAGTTTAAAGGATTTGGAAATTGTTGTCTTGAAAGGCCAAAATAAAAATTTGGCTAATGCAACTTTAAAGAAGGAAAGTGAAAGAAAATAACTTGAAAACAAATACAAAGAGATACTGGATACAAATGATAATCTAGTAAAGTAGATGACTGAACAATTTCCCATACAAGAAGCAATATAACTCATTTGGGATATGATCATTGTTGAGGCTATAAATGTCAGACCATATTTGAATTAAATTTTGGATAAATATATGGTTATAAATAATGCCAAACAGATTTTCATTGCAGTAAAAGAGGCCTTAAATAAGAATATTGTGGATACATATAATAACACAATCAATTTCCTCAATACTTTATCATAGGAATATTTAAGAACCATGGGGATAAAAGAAAGAATCACAACGATCACCTAGTCTAGGAAGGTAGTAGGAAAACATCAACATATAGACACTGTGTAGGCCAAAATTGATATAATGAATCATCAAGTGAATAATTTTAAAGGTTAATTTGTGTCACTTTTTCAAAAAGGTATTGAATAAGTGTCAAATAGCCAACTATGGAGTTTATCATAATTAGTAAGCCTACTTTATGAGCTAGCTTGATTTGTCTTCATGCAACTCCTTTTTCCTTTATAAGGATGTATTACCTATGTAATAATATCAATTATCATTTATTGATCATTCATTAATGTGTGTTCATTAATTCTTCTTCTTCTCTCCTTATGCTAATTCTCTACAATTCTCTGTGAGGTTAATTGTGTGCCTAGATCCTTAGCCTGTTTATGAAATTCCTTATGCCATCAAGGCTTTAGAATTTCTACAGGAGGAAAATGGTAGACTTATATCTCAGGTTGAATATCAAGTTTTGTTAGTAAAATGTAGATTGGACCACGGTAAATTTGAAGATATGAGACAATCTCTATCAAGGAAAAAAATTTGATAAATTAGCAGTGGACTTTGAAATAATTAACATTTTCAGAGTTGTTTGTTCCCAATTGCCAACAATTTCATATGTGGATAATGTAGGGATACAAGTATTGGCTAAAGAAACAACCAATCTAGAGCTTCCAACTATGGACCAGTGGAAGACAGTTGAGAAGTCCAAAAGAAAAAAATAAAATCTACATCAATAGATAAATTTAAGGGATATTGAAGATTTATTTATTTTGAAAAATGTAATAGATTTCTAAGTAGTTATTTTGTTAGGAAGCAAATGACAAATGTAATATGGCATATATTTTGCCTATTTTTAACATAGAAGTAGTTATCAGCTCAACGATCTTTTTGATGTATTTAAGCAACATTTTGCAATGTATTTAGGGTTGGAACCCGCCTGCAATATATGAATTTTGTAAGAGAGTTTCAAGATTAATAAAATTTTAGATCCAAGTAGGTTTTCTGCATAGATTCTTGTTATTTTGTTTACAGTCTGTATTTTCCTTCCTTGTGTAAATGTGATTCCTATTTACCTTTCCATTCTATGTTCTTTTCATGTTTGAATGAGTGTATATTGGGTTGGAAATAATAATCATATGATCTGATCCTTTACTTTCAAGCATTCACAAAATATTTCCACTAAAGTTAGCATTGGATTCATCCGGAGATGCCCATGTTAATGGAATGTTATTTTAATATTATTTATCACCAAAAAATCATATTTTTGACTGTGAAGAGTATCTACCCCACCTATGTTCAACAAATCCATTTCAAAGCACTTTTATAATTGTTTTTCATATTTGAATCCATGCCCAATGAACACCTGTTTAAGACATTGTGATTATTAAATTTTATTTCTTTCAAAATATATATGGCTTGCGAGTTTATCTATTGAGAGATCCATCTATGGAAGGAAAGAAACCAACTTTACTCCTAAATATTTGTTTTGTGGTGTGATGTCCCAATTCAAAAATTCCCAACAAAGGTAGAATTTTGGAAAAAATGTCTTGACCAGTTTTGACCCAACGGGATTCGAATGGATCAAGAAGGTCTTGAATTTGGTAGGGACTGATGTGGGGAGTCTTAGGAATATTAAATTGACTCTCTAATAATTTTGTGACAGGTCATATAAATATGCAACTCAATTTTGGCATGATGGAAAAAAGGAAAAAATTACTAGCAATTTATGATGCAATTCCCCCTAGGGTGTGTGAAGAAATAACTCTCCAAATCCTATGAAACCCTCCCAAATTTCTGAATAGAGTACGGGGACTGTAATTAGACTTCATTTAATGTCATTTTATGTGGTTAATAGTTCTAAAATAGAGAATTAAAGATTCATATTTGAATGCATCAATGATATTTGTTTAAGGGAAATGACACATAGAAGCTCAACTTCGACTCATAAATGGTGCATATAATGGTTTAGAACAGAGAAATATGAATATATAGAATTGAAATCATTTCAATATATCACTAAAAACATATAACATTGATCCAAGTCACAATACACATCAAATATACAATCTCCATTGAAAGGGAAAATTATCACATGGAAACTAGTCACAAGAAAGCTTGGAAATGTGGACATTTGCATATGTATTTCTTATGATTTTGACTTCAAGAGGATATGAGATAAATATTACAGATACATGAGTCATTATACCATGATTGGGTATCATCTGAACTCAATGGGGTGCAACCACCTGTTTTAGCTGCAACATCTTCCCAAAATTCAATTTTTTTTTGGGACCCTCCTTTTGCTTATATTGATTTGATTTTCTTCTTTGATTTGATCTAATTATTCTTCAGAAAGACCTTTTCTAATGCCTGAAATGATCCGTTGTTTGTTTAAGCTTATCATTTCCTTTGAATGCATTTTTCAAGTATTTAAGTCGAAAGTTTATTTGCTTGCGCTCCCGCCATTGCAGAGAAATAATAAGCTGTGGCTTCGTTATTCTTCTCCGATGCATCTGTCTCAATCGGCTAATTTTTTGGTTTCACGTTGGAACATCTTGTTACTTCATTCTCCATAGTTGTGGACGGCAGACTGCAAAGTCTCCCGATTATTTCTTTGACTTTTCAGACCCCGCTTTGTTGTTTTCGCCGATCCTTAAGTTTTGGGTTTCCGCCGTTGCGGCTGCAAAAAGCACTAGCTTTCCGATCATTTAGTTGATTTCTCCTATGATTTAGACCTTGCCTATTGCAGAATGTTTGTCCTTTATGATTACGCCATTGTGTCTCCTTATCTTGCTATCGCTCTGACGATTAGTCTTGCGAGCTTCGATGTGGATGTCTCAGCGGTTACCTTAGTTGTTTTACCACTCGACGTTGCGGAAAGAGATATTCTTGCGACCTCTGATCCTTTTGTTTCCCTCATCCATTTTTTCTCCCGCCACTCATGGTTGACCATATATATGGGGTCGGGCATGTGGATTATTCTATTGCTATTTCCAACTATCGTGCACTGTCATTGTCATGCGCTGTCGTTCTCTCATGCTCGCAAGGACCCCCGCTGTCGGTGTACCTGCATTTCTAGGTGGCTCAACCGTGGAAGCTTGACAGTCCTCTTCCCCCCGGTTACATAGTAGTTCCAGGTAGGCTCTTATTTGCATTATCCCATTCCATTCGAGCGTTTTGTTGATTTTTCCACGGTTAGGTTTCTCCACAGCCATTTTCCTTTGACTCCGTCGTTTACATGCATATATAGTGGGGGCTTGTAGTGTAACTGTTAGTGGGGGTGTTTTTTGGCCCATAGGGTAGCCCCCCCCCCATGGCCGTTATGTGTTTTGACCTTGCGCTTGGTGGTTGGGGAGATTGGTGTAGATGACCGTTACGCTGTCTGCACGAGTCTGCCCTGTTTGATGATAGGCTATTTGGGAAGAATTTTTCATGGCCCACCTGTGCTGCTTGGACTGGTTTCCCCCTCTCACGTTGCCTGTATCCTTTAAACCAAAGCCGCGTTTCGCCACGCTGTTTCAAAAGACCCGGTTCATGGTAGGTTTCGAACCCGAGCCGGTTGGGGTTGTGTAACACCGCATAGCCGTAGACGGACCATAGACGATGCACAGACAATTTTTTTTTCTTTTGAAAGCACACTGTTTAAAACTTGAATAATTTCCCCTGTCATCCCCACGCAGCGCAATGATTATGGCACCCATAGAGAGCCCGAAGTCTCTTCACTTTAATGTAGATTTTGTTTCCCACTAGAGATTTGTTGATGGAACTATTTTTAGTATTAGACAGAAGTGTTAGCCTGCACATATTTGCTTCATTTAATAAATTTCCATCATGTTAAACACAAATGAGGTAAAACACTACACACTGTTGTCTCAATGTTTGCAACTTATCCGAAAATGGATTAATGATTATAATTTCATATATGATAGTAAGATTTCGAACTCAAAATGTCAAAGAGGCAATAGAAGAATGCCCCTGTGGTCGAAGAGCAGCCCGACATGGAAATTATCACCAAAACCAAGTATATTTATGAGGACACCAAGTGTATAACTGGTGTAGATCCTGAGTACCAATGGGGAGACATCTATAGGTTGATCACGTGCCGAGAGGTGCCTGATATGGGCTTGGAGGAAGAAGGCATATACGAAAACATCAAAAGGTCTTCATTGATGAAGATTGCTACAAGACCAGAGCTCTTCCCATGCTCTGAAGTGATTGGTTGGATTCTGCCCTGGGAATATGTAACCACTATGATCCTTGAGAATGTTGACAAACAAGGCTATGCTGCCTATAGCCCAGGATATGTATCCCTGTCCTACCACCTGCCAGAAGCACAAATATTTTTGTCTGACGATTGGTTGAGAAACATCAGAATGGACCTTGTTGAGACCCTCAAAAGAATGTTGTTGCCGGGAAGAAACTTTAGAACCAGGCAGACGGGAGAATATGACACAACAAGCTTAAAAACCCCATGCAAGTTCATCGCCTTAATGCTCAACAGAATTTTTGGAAGAGCGCATGGTAGGAGCTTCCAATTGGAGTGGATGCCAATTATTTTTTATGTTGCAACCTAGGGGACCATTTTCAACTGGGCCAACATAGTGTCAAATAGTCTTTTAGCCTGTATGGCCTCAGCTTTGGGAGGATTGTCCCAAAAGAGGTCAGAATTTTACATGAGTTCCATACTCGTTGATTGTATACTGTGCAATCAACCTTTCCCCAGCCTAAGGTGTATATGGGAGAGGGAGAGGATGCATGTTTAATCTGCATACAAGCCACTATGGGCTCACAAGTACCACAGCCACTACATGGAGGTCTGTGAACATTTTACCATGCCATTGTATACTCTCATTTTCCTGAAAGAATGTGACTACATGTCAGAGGAGGCATTGCAGGTAATTGAAGAATATGCAGATTATTATCTGACTGAGGATGGGCTCTACTTTAGAACGTTTGGAGGTTCCAGAGCACCCTCCCTACTACCCAAATATGCAACAGACTACATCATTCATAAAGAGGCAGTTAGGCAAGTCTTCCTGGATGGCATAGGGAGCTTTTTATTTGAACATAAGAAAGCTGCCTATCCCCCGTTTCCTTTCAAGTTAGGAAGTTATAAGTTTACTAGAGTGAAGAAAGCAGATGAGTTTGTAGAAGAGTTGGATAAGTTTCATTTTGGTGAAATTCCCTTTCACAAGAATGACTCCTGCAACAAAGTTGTTGAACACTGCAAAGAGGCCAACGTCCATTTCGAATACACTCACCATTGGGACAGAGAAGAATCCATCTTCCGCAGTGCATTGAACATAACAACCTTGAGGAAAGGTTCAAAAATGAGATCACCACGAAAGGTGGGAAGGGGCATAATGAACAAGCAAAAGCCGATGAAGAAGCTAGGAAAAGAAACAAAGAAGCCCAAAGGTTAGCGCAAGAAGCTGAAGGGTGGCTGAAGGGGGAAGAGGAAGAGAAAAGAAGAGCTGCACAAGAGGCAGCCAGAAAAGCAGAAGAAGATGCAAGAAATGAAGAAGAAGAGAGAAAAAGAAAGCTAGATGAGGAGCTTAAGAGACAAGAGGCAGAGAGGATGAAGCTGACCCAGACAATGACAGAACAGTCAGCCTCTGACATAGCTAACATTCAGACTCAGGATGTGGAGAACCCTGAGGTTCAGGACCCAGAAGCACCTGCTATCGGTACACCTAGACAGTCTATGGTCCCCACACTTAAACTGGTCCCCTTTGAACAGAAGATAGGGGAAGAAATCCCTGATTTTAATACTATCTTCTATGACAAGGAAACCAAGAGGATAGTGAAGAGAACTGAAAAGAAGGTTGTTACAGGAGGTATGTCCGAGAAAATGATAACGGATACGACCGTTGTATATGGAACAGACCGAGATCCCAGATTCACCATTAGAGCAGGAGCTGCACTGATCCACGCTTTGAAGGATAATGTAGACAAAATCATGACAGATCTGGAGCAATCTAAAAAGTCTTCTTCTCAGCTGAAAGACACATTAAGAAAGGAGAGAAAAGAAAATAGTAAGCTGAAGGGAAAATTTGAAGAAGTACAAAGGGAGATGAAGTCTTCAAAGGATAAACTGCAGGTTCTCCAAGTAGAAAGGGGATCTATGGAGACTGCACAAGAGTGTCTGGAGAAAATGCAGCAAGAGTATCAAGAGCTAAGGGTGGAGAAAGAACAACTGCTTGGGAAGATAGAGGATCTGGAGCTTCAAAAGACCACCTTGGAGGCAAGTGAGAAGCAGTCTCAAGAACAAGAGACAAAACTTCAAGAGAAAATCACTTCTCTCACAACAGCTTTGGAGGAATCAAAAGAGCAACAGGTTAATCTCCGACTGTTCAAGGAACATGTGCTGGCACAAAAGGCCAAGATGCTTCAGCTACAGATGGCAATCGAAGAGGAAAGGTGCAAGGTGGTGCAAGTAGATGGTCTATTGGAGGAGATTCTGGAGACCTCCTCCTATTTTGTTGATAGATCTCAGGACATCCTGGAAGTCCTGGCAGCAAAGATGGCAAGGCTAGAGAATGGTGAAGAAACTCCTGCAGAGCTACCCTCGAACGATAGATAGGCCTTTAAGCAAGATTATGACTTATTAGAATTTGCTATCAACATAGCCGAGGAATTCAAAAAGGCTGTTAGAAAGATGAAAGGAGCATGTACAGAATTCTTCAGAAGGCTCCTGATTACCCATAACCGATGCCAAGTAGAAGCTGAGCAGAGATTGGATGCTTTTCCAGACCACAACTCGTTTGTGGAGATTTTGCAGAAAAGGTTTCAAGAGGAGGAAGCAAAAATACAGCACATTAAAGCTCTTGATGACCAGACTTTAAGGATTGAAGTAGATAATTCCGCAATCAGTGTACAACTATTAGAAGATCAGCTTCATTTGAGTGCTTCCAGAATTGAAGCCATAAAGAACCAAGCTGCAAAGTTTGAGATAAACATTCATTTTTTGGAACCTTCTGAGTTTGAAGGCATTGCCTCAGAGGCTTTGGCTTGGAAGAAATTTCTAAATGCTCAATTGGGGCCCTCCTCGTGAATGATGGTTCACGTTTGTAATATGTAACAATTTTGTAAACACTTAATGAAAGTTAAATTTTGGGAGGCGAAGAGTTGGGAAGCCCAAGGGTTAGTTTGTGGGCAGCCCAATAGTCTCATCCTTTTGTATAAATATAGAGAACTTGGAAGAACAAAGGGCTTTTTCCCAGTTAGACAAGTAACAAAATATTGTAAGAAGAACTACTTTTTTTGGCAATAAAGAATTATTGTTTTCCTGTCGGAGAAAGATTGGTGGGACGTTCAAATGTTATGCTATGGACTAGTGAAATATGAACTATTTCATTTTCCAGCTTTTGTCCATTAACTGTGAGATCGTTCTAACTCTTAGAGCCTATGTTCTTGTTTGAATGATTTCTAGTTTATTTTGTGAAATCACCACCATGAGTAATGAATGCTGTTCATTAACAATTGGCTATCTGATTGTCTAAATATCTTTAATCGTTCATGTGTTGTGGGAAGGAATGTCAACTATCTGTAATTCCTCTTTATAATGCATGTACAATATACATTACTCAATAAATAAGTTACAATTTGGCTCCCCGGGGATAGGTAGATAGTTAGTTCCATTGGATTATTGCATATGTGATTTAGATGCTTGTGAGTTCTAAGACGAGAGGTAAGAACCTGTGCATCACGTTGTGACTACTCTTTGCATCCTTATCACCCTGCATGGTTAATTAGGCATGTGCATATCATACATTAAGTCAAAAAATACAAAAACATATATAGTGGACCGGGCCGCAACCGGTAAAACCTTTGTTTTTGTTAATTGACCTACAGTAGCCAAACCGCAAACCAGATGGATTCCCTGCACCAAAAAGTCACGGGCTAGTAGTCAACGAGAATCCCTTACTGTTGTTGCCTGCGAATTTCCAGGCCTCAACAGTTTCTGGCGCTAGAAGGAGGGCCGCCAGTGCATGGCTGGCCGTGGAAACCTATATTCCCAAGATTACCCCACCAACAGAAGTATACTTACAGTTTTTGTTTCACCTTTGAAGCAAGTAAGCCCGGTTTCACCTTACATCACTCCTTACTCAGACTCCTGTTATTTCACCTTTGCTCATGGCTGGCATAAATGTGAATCAGCCCAACCCACCGCCGGATTGGAGAGCTAGATCACCTTTGAACCTAACACCTCCACTGCATAACCTACCTCAAGCTTTTGAAAAGCTGCTGCCTAAGTTTGATCCCGATGAAAAGATTGCTGTAGATGACCACTTGCAAAGTTTCTATTTAGCAATAGAAGGGCTAAGGGTTGGGGAGTATGAGGATGTTGTCTGTAGATTGTTCCCACATACCCTTAAAGGAGCAGCAACATCCTGGTATTTCGGTTTGCCTACAAACTCTATTCCCGATTGGGACACCTTCGAAAGGATTTTCAGAAGTAAATACACAGCCCAAAAGACACATGCCTCACTAATGAAAGGTATTGGTTTTTAAAAAAAAGAGAAAGATGAGAAGGTGCATCATTTTACTCAAAGGTTTTCAACATACCTAAAGAAATTTTCTGAAATTGACAGACCTTCAGACAAGGTCCTAATTGAATATTATACCTCAGCCCTAGGACCGGAGCTAGCCATGTTTACCAAAATGAAAACCAGACCTACGTTGGTAGAGACTTATGAAGAAGCAGAAAGGGTAGAGGCTGAAAAGGAAAGTATAGAAGACTATCCCAAGCTACTTGAAGAAAAAACTACCAGGAGAAGATCCTTAATGCTGTCTAAACCTAAAGAGGAGCAATCACATGATTTTGAGGGAATGCTGAAAATGATTAAAAAAATCTCCAACCGAATAATAGATCTAGAGAAAGAAAGGGAAGTTCCAAAAATTTATAAACCCTACTACCAAAAAAGGGAGGATAACAACCAATGGAAAATCCCTCCACCAAATTCAGCAGCAATGAATATAACAGAGGTAGGGGGGGACAATTTCTGCACTTTTCACCAACAACCTCATTCTGAAAAGAAGTGTCCTCAATGGTTAAATTGGATGACATTGGTTATGAATCAGCTGTTGGACTCTAAATTGACTAAGAATAGTGGTAAAGAAGAAAAGAATAACCAAGCCATAGAGAAACAAGAAGATGATACCATGTTTTTATGGGATGGTGTCTTGCTGTTTGACACAGAAGAGAGCACTCTTAAATCAGAATACACACCAATAGCAAAAAAAAACATGGATCTGATAATTAAAGACAATGCAATAATTATAAATATTAAGAGGTTGCAAACGAATGTTAAGAGACAAATAAATTCCAATGTTGAAGATAAAACACCCGAAGTCACTACTGTCAACCAGGAAATAGAACCAATCAACGAGCTTGTCAAACTTGTGGAAGAAGAGGTAGGTGTTAATGAAGGAAACACTGAAAAAATTAAGGAGCTTAAAAAATATATACCCACTCAAAACCAACTGGGAGAAGAAGACATAGAACCAAGTTGGGAAGAAAAAGCTAAAACCCCACCTTTTCTTTTGACCCTAGAAATGCTGAATCATAATGTGCATAATTGCTTGGTAGATTCTGGGTCATCGGTGAATGTTATGCCACTTGAAGTTTGCAAAAATATTAATGGATAGCCAGATCCCATAGCCTGGGAAGTAGTACAATTAGATAGAACATGTGTCAAAGTAGTGGGAGAAATGAAGAATGTTCTCATTCGCTTATCTGCAAATAACAAGATATGTCAATTTATTGACATTATGGTGGCTAACATACTGGATGGATATGGGCTTATTCTTAACTGAGACTGGTCTGCCAGGTTAAAGGGTTATTTTGCTTCAGATTGGTCTCATTTATGGTTACCTCTTAAGGGTACCCCAAATCAGATTAAAATTTTGAGAGAACCTTACATGAAGCATACTATCACTAAGCTGGGAGAAGGTAATGAATCTGCTAATTCTGTCCTGGGAAATTATCTAACAGAGCTTGAACTAGGATATCATACCTCAGGAAAGGCTAGTTCTAGAATTGACGCTCAGCCTGAGCTCCTTCAACTTCCTCATGCTGATAAGGACGACTGTAGACTAGTAGACATGGTTTTGATTTCAAAAATGGTACAATTAGACCATGGATAGGTTTTTTTGGCCTACACTACAGCCTAGCCCTTTGACTCGTTGGATTGAAAAGTTTTTTAGGGCGGGCACATGTTTTTCTTTCAGCTTTGTACATAAATAAATTGATGCTGTTTCTTTTGGTTTAACGCTTTGTTACTAGTTTCTTTTTATTTTAAATAAAGAGGCAAACTTTTGGTTGCAATGGAAACATTAGGGTTCTTAATTAACTGAAATCTTGAGCAAAAGACTGTGCATTTAACCAATCGAATGCCTTCTAGTGGGAAGTGTTCCTAATTGGCCATGCATTCATTGAAGTTCTACTTAATCCCTGGTAAATTACTCAGAATTAAGGAGTCTGGAATACTATTTCGAGGCTCCATCCATTTCACATCTAAAATGTCCAAGGGAGTGATAGCGAAGGACCCACGAAAAGGAAGCAAGGTAAACAGTATATCATATATAAATGATCCCATACCATAATTTCAGAAAAGCTAAAAGCTATCAAGAGTCAAGACTCCTTGAAGAAATAATACATATCAAAGCAAAGTATCAAAAGCATGAATTTCAAATGGCCAAAAGTTCCTCTCCATCCGTGAGGTGAAAAGTAAATTCTTCTCTCACACAAAAGGACACTATGGATAGAGGAGCCTGAATACAATTCAGAAAGAAAGGCAGATGGAGGACTCACAAGAACTAAAGTTCAAATGGCACAAAAGTGCACTTGGCATGGGAATGAGGAACAAAGGGATAGTGTTGTTTACCATATGTTACAATCCTGTGGTGTCCGAGCTAGAAACTACCTAAGGACAGGGATAAAATAAATCTCACTTATTAGGCCTCAAAAGAGTTATTCAGACTTGCAAATATTTTGAGTATGCTCACTACCCAAAGAATGAAATACTTCTCAATGATTTAAATGCATGGGATTGGCCAGCTTAGGAATACAAGCATCTAGGAGAATTCAACTTTTGAGCTAGACAGTCTTTTATTGGGAAGAAGTTAAGTCAAAAATCTGAGGTTCACCAGGTAGTCACCAATTGTTGCAGCTGCAACATCTTCCCAAAATTCAAATTTTTTTGGGACCCTCCTTTTGCTTATATTGATTTTATTTTTTTCTTTGATTTGATCTAATTATTCTTCAGAAAGACCTTTTCTAATGCCTGAAATGATCTGTTGTTTGTTTAAGCTTATCATTGCCTTTGAATGCGTTTTTCAAGTATTTAAGTCGGAAGTTTATTCGCTTGCGCTCCCGCCGTTGCAGAGAAATAATAAGCTGTGGATTCATTATTCTTCTCCGATGCATCTGTCTCAATCGGCTGATTTTTTGGTTTCGCGTTAGAACGTCTTGTTACTTCATTCTTTGCAGTTGCGGACGACAGATTGCAAAGTCTCCCGATTATTGCTTTGACTTTTTAGACCCCACTTTGTTGTTTTCACCGATCCTTAAGTTTTGGTTTTCCACCGTTGCGGCTGCAAAAAGCACTAGCTTTCCGGTCATTTAGTCGATTTCTCCTCCGATTTAGACCTTGCCTATTGCGGAATGTTTGTCCTTTATGATTCCACCGTTGTGGCTCCTTATCTTGCTATCGCTCTGATGATTAGTCTTGCGAGCTCCGATGCGGATATCTCGGCGGTTACCTTAGTTGTTTTACCACCCGACGTTGCGGAAAGAGATATTCTTGCGACCTCCTATCCTTATGTTTCCGTCGTCCATTTTTTCTCCCGCCGCTCATGGGTT
>LPNX010232067.1:123194-141707 GCA_001517045.1 Pseudotsuga menziesii
TCGGGCATGTGGATTATTCTATTGATATTTCCAACTATTGTGCACTGTCGTTCGCTCAAGCTCGCAAGGACCCCCGTTGTCGGTGTACCCATATTTCCAGGTGGCTCAACCGTGGAAGCTTGACAATCCTCTTCCTGCTGGTTACGTAGCAGTGCCAGGTAGGCTCTTATTTTCATTATCCCATTCCATTCGAGTGTTTTGTTGATTTTTCCACGGTTAGGTTTTTCCACGGCCATTTTCCTTTGACTCCTTCGTTTACATGCATATATAGTGGGGGCTTGTAGAGTAATTGTCAGTGGGGGCATTTTTTGGCCCACAGGGTAGCCCCCCCCCCCCACGGCCGTTATGTGTTTCGACCCTGTGCTTGGTGGTTGGGGAGATTGGTGTAGACGGCCATTACGCTGTCTGCACCAGTCTGCCCCGTTTGATGATAGGCTATTTGGGAAGAATTTTTCATAGCCCCCTGTGATGCTTGGAATGGTTGCCCCCTCTCACGTTACCCGTATCCTTTAAACCAAAGCCACGTTTCACCACGCTGTTTCAAAATACCCGGTTCACGGTCGGTTTTGAACCCGAACCGGTTGGGGTTGTGTAACACTGCATAGCCGTAGACGGACCATAGACGACGCACAAACAATTTTTTTTTTTCTTCTTTTCTGAAAGCACACCGTTTAAAACTTGAATAATTTCCCCTGTCATCCCCATGCAATGCGATGATTATGGCACCCACAGAGAGCCCGAGGTCTCTTCACTTTAATGTAGATTTTGTTGCCCACTAGAGATTTGTTGATGGAACTATTTTTAGTATTAGACAGAAGTGTTAGACTGCACATATTTGCTTCATTTAATAAATTTCCATCATGTTAAACACAAATGAGGTAAAACATTGCACACTATTGTCTCAATGTTTGCAACTTATCCGTAGATGGCTTAATGATTATAATTTCAAATATGACAGGAAGATTTCGAACTCAAAATGTCAAAGAGGCAAAAGAAGAAGGCCCCTGTGGTCGAAGAGGAGCCCGACGTGGAAATTATCACAAAAACCGATTATATTTATGAGGACACCAAGTGTATAACTGGTGTAGATCCTGAGTACCAATGGGGAGACATATATAGGTTGATCAGGCACCAAGAGGTGCCTGATATGGGCTTGGAGGAAGAAGGCATATACAAAAACATCGAAAGGTCTTCACTGATGAAGATTGCTACAAGACCAGAGCTCTTCCCATGCTTTGAAGTGATTGGTTGGATTCTGCCATGGGTAGATGTAACCACTATGATCCTTGAGAATGTTTACAAACAAGGCTATGCTGCCTATAGCCCAGGATATGTAGCCCTGGCCTACCACCTACCAGAAGCAAAAATATTTTTGTCTGACGATTGGTTGAGAAACATCAGAATGGACCTTGTTGAGACCCTCAAAAGAATGTTGTTGCCGAGAAGAAAATTTAGAACCAAGCCGACGGGAGAATATGACACAGCAAGCTTAAGGACCCCATGCAAGTTCATCGCCTTAATGCTCAATAGAATTTTTGGAAGAGCGCATGGTAGGAGCTTCAAATTGGAGTGGATGCCAATTATTTTTTATGTTGCGACCCAGGGGACCATTTTCAACTGGGCCAACATAGTGTCAAATAGTCTTTCAGCCTGTATGGCCTCAGCTTTGGGAGGAGTGTCCCAAAAGAGTTATAATTTTACATGAGTTCCATACTCGTTGATTGTATACTATGCAATCAACCTTTCCCTGGCCTAAGGTGCATATGGGAGAGGGAGAGGATGCCTATTTACTCTGCATACAAGCCACTATGGGCTCACAAGTACCACAACCACTACAAGGAGGTCTGTGAAAATTTAATCATGCAATTGTATACTCTCATTTTCCTGAAAGAATGTGACTACATGTCAGAGGAGGCATTGCAGGTAATTGAAGAATATGCAGATTATTATCTGACTGAGGATGGGCTCTACTTTAGAATGTTTGGAGGTTCCAGAGCACCCTCCCTACTACCCAAATATGCCACAGACTACATCATTCATAAAGAGGCAGTTAGGAAAGTCTTCCTAGATGGCATAGGGAGCTTTTTATTTGAACATAAGAAAGCTGCCTATCCCCCGTTGCCTTTCAAGTTAGGAAGTTATAAGTTTACCAGAGTGAAGAAAGCAGATGAGTTTGTAGAAGAGTTGGATAAGTTTCATTTTGGTGAAATGCCCTTTCACAGGAATGACTCCCGCAACAAAGTTGCTGAACACTGCAAAGAGGCCAAAGTCCATTTCGAATACACTCACCATTGGGACAGAGAAGAGTCCGTCTTCCGCAGTGCATTGAACATAACAGCCTTGAGGAAAAGGTTCAAAAAGAAGATCACCACCAAAGGTGGGAAGGGGCAGGATAAGCAAGCAAAATTCGATGAAGAAGCCAGGAAAAGAAATGAAGAAGCCCAAAGGTTAGCCCAAGAAGCTGAAGGGTGGCTGAAGGGGGAAGAGGAAGAGAAAAGAAGAGTTGCACAAGAGGCAGCCAGAAAAGTAGAAGACGATGCAAGAAATGAAGAATAAGAAAGAAAATGAAAGCTAGATGAGGAGCTTAAGAGACAAGAGGCAGAGAGGATGAAGCTGACCTAGACAACGACAGAATAGTCAGCCTCTGACATAGCTAACATTCAGACTCAGGATGTGGAGAATCCCAAGGTTCAGGACCCAGAAGTACCTGCTGTCAGCACACCTAGACAGTCTATGGTCCCCACACTTAAACTGGTCCCCTTTGAACAGAAGATAGGGGAAGAAATCCCTGATTTTAATACTATATTCTATGACAAGGAAACCAAGAGGATAGTGAAGAGAACTGAAAAGAAGGTTGCAACAGGAGGTATGTCCGAGAAAATGATAATGGATACGACTGTTGTATATGGAACAGACCGAGATCCCAGATTCACCATTAGAGCAAGAGCTGCATTGATCCATGCTTCGGAGGTTAATGTAGACAAAATCATGACAGATCTGGAGCAATCTAAAAAGTCTTCTTCTCAGCTGAAAGACACATTAAGAAAGGAGAGAGAAGAAAATAGTAAGCTGAAGAGAAAATTTGAAGAAGTACAAAGGGAGAAGAAGTCTTCAAAGGTTGAACTGCAGGTTCTCCAAGCAGAAAGGGGATCTATGGAGACTGCACAAGAGTGTCTGGAGAAAATGCAGCAAGAGTATCAAGAGCTAAGGGTAGAGAAAGAACAGCTACTTGGGAAGATAGAGGATCTAGAGCTTCAAAAGACCACCTTGGAGGCAAGTGAGAAGCAGTCTCAAGAACAAGAGACAAAACTTCAAGAGCAAATCACTTCTCTCACAACAGCTTTGGAGGAAGCAAAAGAGCAGTAGGTTAATCTCCAACCATTCAAGGAACATGTGCTGGCACAAAAGGCCAAGATGCTTCAGCTGCAGATGGCAATCGAAGAGGAAAGGTGCAAGGTGGTGCAAGTAGATCGTCGATTGGAGGAGATTCTGGAGACCTCCTCCTATTTTGTTGATAGATCTCAGGACATCCTGGAAGTCCTGACAGCAAGGATGGCAAGGCTAGATAATGATGAAGAAACTCCTGTAGAGCTTCCCTTGAATGATAGACAGGCCCTTAAGCAGGATTACGACTTATTAGAATTTGCTATCAACACAGCTGAGGAATTCAAAAAGGCTGTTAGAAAGATGAAAGGAGCATGTACATAATTCTTCAGAAGGATCCTGATTACCCATAACCGATGCCAAGTAGAAGCTGAGTAGAGATTGGATGCTTTTCCAGACCACAACTTGTTTGTGGAGATTTGCAAAAAAGGTATCAAGAGGAGGAAGAAAAAATACAGCACATTAAATCTCTTGATGACCAAAATTTAAGGATTGAAGTAGATCATTCCGCAATCAGTGTACAACTATTAGAAGATCAGCTTTGTTTGAGTGCTACCAAAATCGAATCCATAAAGAACCAAGCTGCGAAGTTTGAGATAAACATTCATTTTTTGGAACCTTATGAGTTTGAAGGCATCGCCTCAGAGGCTTTGGCTTGGAAGAAATTTCTAATTGCGCAAGTGGGGCCCTCCTCGTGAATGATGGTTCACTTTTGTAATATGTAACAATTTTGTAAACACTTAATGAAAGTTAAATTTTGGGAGGTGAAGAGTTGGGAAGCCCAAGGGTTAGTTTGTGGGAAGCCCAACAGTCTCATCCTTTTGTATAAATATAGAGAACTTGGAAGAACAAAGGGATTTTTCCCAGTTAGACAAGTAACGAAATATTGTAAGAAGAACTACTTTTTTTTGCAATAAATAATTATTGTTTGCCTGTTGGAGAAAGATTAGTGGGACGTTCAAATGTTATGCTATGGACTGGTGAAAGATGAACTATTTCATTTTCTAGCTTTTGTCCATTAACTGTGAGATCGTTCTAACTCTTAGAGCCTATGTTCTTGTTTGAATGATTTCTGGATTATTTTGTGAAATTACCACCATGAGTAATGAATGCTGTTCATAAACAATTGGCTATTTGATTGTCTAAATATCTTTAATCGTTCATGTGTTGTGGGAAAGAATCTTAGCTATCTGTAATTCCTCTTTATAATCCATGTACAATATACATTACTCAATAAATAAGTTACAATTTGGCTCCCCGGGGATAGGTAGATAGTTAGTTCTATTGGATTACTGCATATGTGATTTAGATGCTTGTGATTTCTAAGACGAGAGGTAAGAACCTGCGCATCACATTGTGACTACTCTTTGCATCCTTATCACCCTGCATGGTTAATTAGGCATGTGCATATCATACATTAAGTCAAAAAATACAAAAACATATACAGTGGACCGGGCCGCAACTGGTAAAACCTTTGTTTTTGTTACTTGACGTACGGTAGATGGACCGCAAACCGGACGGATTCCCTGCACCAAACAGTCATGGGCTAGTTGGGAACATTGACTAGGGAGAATCCCTTGCTGTTGTTGCCTATGAATTTCCAGGCCTCAACACCACCATTCACACAGGTGCACCTTAAATGAAAAACATGGAAATATGGAAGTGGAAATTGAGAGAATGGGAGGAGATATGGGTCATGAACAGAAGTAGACTCCTCTATGAAATAAAACACTCCATGAAGCTCCAAATTATATGTCTTAATGGAATCTCCCAAGGTAAAATTGGATTATAATCTCACTCTCTCGAAATTGGCACACTAGCATGGTAAGTGTGCAGTCACCGTGCAAAGGACAAGATAATTCTCTCCAGATGCAAAAGGAAAATTCACAAATGATCAAAAACCATTTCCATTCCTCATGACATATTTTTATAATCATCCTAAGGTATTCCAAGGTATAATTCATTCCGATAGGCTTCCTCCACCTCATCCTTGATGTTTAGTAACCTCCATGCCACTTGGCCTTCTCCTCAACCCTTCATCTTCCACCAAATTCGAATGGCTGCCACCTAGTCCCAAATGCATTGTTAACAATAAAAAGTGTTCACCTAGCTCTCCCTAGTATAAATCATATACATATATCATAATCCCACCACATTTCCCTTACTTTTGACCTTCACAATTGTATTTCCACAAAAGTGGTCTAAAACACCATTATTCCTTCCCATAAATGAAGGGATAGTGAGCATTAATTATGATTTATCCCCACTTTCTCCCCGAAAAGGTCAAAAACCCTAAAAAATGAGAAAGGGTCAAAATACCATAGATAAATACCATGGGAAATAAAATAACATGGGTTAAAAAACCCTAAGACCATACTATAAATACATTGTGAAGGGCTCTCCCAAAACACCTTTTCATTCACTTGTGGTTACGCTATGCCATTATTCTCTTAGACATGCCACATAATTTCCTCCCATTATTTCCATTGGCATGACATTTCCCATGGTGTAAATTGATATCTCTCCACACCCACTTTGGATCCATCCCCTGTTTGACAACTGTCCATGGAGAAGACTGGAGAACCAACCCGTGGAGCTACATAACCACTTCCGAGGATGGCTACAGTGGCCCATCTTCCAGGAAAAATGTATTTTATTTTTATTTTATGTAGTTGTTAGTTTATATATGAAAAAATCCCTAAAAAATATTTGTTATTGTTGTTTCTCTTGTTTTTTAGTTTTTTGTTATTCCATTGAACTCTACCTTATGATCTGAGCGATCTAAGGTTGGTGCATCCGCACGTAATAGGGGGGAAATCCCCATTACATGTGCCCTATTGGAGGATATTTTTAGCCCTGACATGTCAGGTTGTCATAGGTACGCAATCAGGTCTGACTTGCCATAGAATATTCCATCATTGTGGTCATAAAGCGCAGGGAATCTAGATCATCATGGCACCTAGTTTCTTCCTAGACTCTTCCTCTTCTATGGGGAGTTAATCCTCCTCACCCATTGGAATCCTTGGGCTCATGCTATGTAATTTGGTGACTCTTCATCTTCTAATAACCTTCTATCACTCATAATTTTGAAGTTGGGGTTAAGTCTTGACCTGTGTAAGGAGGAATCTAGACACCCAAGGCCCCCATGGACCTCCAAATGTCCTTATGAAGCAATTCCACTTTATTTTATCCATATTTATTATTTGTATGACCCAAATTAATGTGAAAATGAAAAACTAAGGTTCTCTTGGGTCCCATATTTCCCTTATTGCAATATTTAATGCCTCCTTCCCCAACCTAGGGAATTAGTAAGTGGGTGAAACATTTTCAACCAGTAGACATATTGGAATGGGAACATGATAGTCCTACCCACCCAATATTGATTTTCCTCAAGAAATGCCAAGTTTGGATGCTGAAATTTTTTCTCATCGTCCCAAGTGGCCTCCTCACTAGGAAAATCCTTCCATTGTACCAAATATTCTTTTATTGTTTTTCTTCATAGTATTCTCTCCCTTGTTCTCAAGATTTTTTTTGGAATGAGAACAAGTTGTCCTTCATCTTCCAAAGGTGGTAAAGTATCTGAAACTGAAATGTGTTTCCCTATAAACTTATTTAGAAAAGAAACATGAAATACATTATGAATTTTGCTTCCCACGGGAAGCTCCAATTGATAGGCCACTTCTCCAACTTTTCGAATCACCTTGTAGGGACCATAAAATATTGGTTTGAGATTTTATGAAACTTTACCTTTTCTACCTGATTATCAGCTAGTATCTCAGCCAGAGGCTGTGAGGCTACTGGTTCTTGTGTGACAGAGCCCTGTTCTTCTTTTTCCTCTTGTTGCTGAGATTGGATGTCTTCTTTAGTATGCAGCTGCTCCTAAATAATTTCAGTATCACCTGAGGATTGTGTTTGAACTTGTTCATCTTCACTCCAATCCATATCAGGGATGACATCCACTTCAGGGTTATTTTCCTGTTGCATTTCAAGAGTCCCTACTGCAACCTTCAAGGATGTTGGTTTTTGTGTGACAATATCCTGACTCTCTTCTTCATCTCCCTGCTGTTGTGGCTCCTCTTCTATGATTTTTGTGTCGAGCACCCAATATGCAAGTGAATTACAACTAACATATAGAGTGTACAATATTTATTGTCAACCCGAGGAAGTCTTGTATTTCAAGGATAACATGCACAGTATATGCTTAAACACAAAATTACTGTAATTGAACGATACTATCCTCTATTCAGCTATGCTCATCCCAAGAATCTAATTAATCTAGTTACCTTCTAAGGAATGCAATCACAATTACCTTCTACTGTGTCTTGATTTAAGAATGGAAAGATAAAAGTCACATCTAAATTATAACTGCAGATAAAGGGAAATTCTGTTCACACCACTTAATGATTAACTCAACTATCTAATCTGATTGTCCTAGGAATCCAAAGACATAAATTGAATATTGATCTAGGAATTCGAAATACAGAAATTGAGTTCAGGTGTTTTACGAAATTGAAGTACAGGAATGAAATTCTGTAATCATAAAAATAAGAGACAAGCTGCAAAGATTCATGGAAACAACAACTAAAGGATATAAGGATGAACAGAGCTGTTATAGTTACCACACGAATTGCATAAGAAATAATTACCTACTCAGTCGACTGTCACACCATGCCACTACAGGCATCCAAGAGATGCAATCACGACACACTATAAATCCACACTTGTTACAGCTTCCTATGAAGAAATAAAATTAACTTAACATCACACAAAAAAATAATTGAAAATGCCTAATTTAACTCTACAATCCTTGTGAAAGGCGGGCCCAGCCTTCACACAGAGATGCTGGATGAACACACGTAAAAACCCTTAGATCAGAAGTAACTCCTTGTATTACAAGACAGAGTGATTACACAATTCCTCCTCATAGCTAATACTATGAATTGATTATCTGTTCAACAACCCCTGGTTCGAAACAGTTCTCCATATTTATACAATGTAAAACACAACATCCTATCCTATTATGGGGAAGCCATGAATATCTCTGATCTTTAGGCGCCCTAAATGGCAAGAGCTGTTACAAATGTGGTAGGATGAAAAATAGGAAATATAGGAAAATTGTTAATCGCCCCAGGAGTGACGATATCTTCAGATTATAGCTATACATGAGCAGTAACGCATTGTTGACCTCCAATTCTGATGCATTCTGTTACAACTACCTTGGCACAGCTTTTTCCTGTATATCGCACTGGAACCGCATTCCTTGGGTAATGATAGGATGGATGGGGATCAGCTTGAGCGATGAATGCCCATCCTTTTCGTAGCATGTTCAGCCCAATCTTCCTGTAGTCCATATATCTCAAAATACCTTTATGAACCATCATATGTTAGCGCATTGAGAGATATGAAGCCTTAATTATCACAATCATAAGCATTAATAAAATAAAACAATGACCAATCATACCTTGGTGGTTTGAAGAGTAGAGTGGGGGTAAAACGTTTATTTGGCATGCTCAATGGGGTAGGATAGAACAAGAAGAGGTAATTAAGGGTGGTCAAAAGAGGCCATTTCTAGGCCCAACATCTCCCCCCAACTGTCCTGTTTCATGTCCTCATGCAACAACGTCCATTACTCTGAATCCGAATCTTGCACTGAGCTCTGTTCATGGAGAGAAGAGAAGTTGTAAGGGAACTCAGACGTCCTTTCTTTTTCTACAAACCCTCTATGAGCAATCCAATATCTCCAGCATCGCTGCTTCTCTGCCTTGGTTAGTGAGAAGTCCATCCTATATGGTTTTTTTGGCCACTAGATGAGGGGAAATTTAAATTTAAGGCCCAACCAATTAGCCCCACATTCCCTGATACATCTAACATAACCCTCGACCCTGGAAAGTGCCTGTTCAAAATTTCTAAAATAATAGGGGTCTCTACTCTTGAGTATAGGAGAGGCAACCTGCCATTTGTGCTTACTTCCTTCCAACGCTACTTGTTGGTGTGTAGAAATATGGTTGGTACAGGTGGAGATAACTTCCTCCTGCAGTTCCATTATGTGCTGAGTCTGGATGGGGAATGAAAGCAAACTCTTGTGTCGAGCAAGAAAAATACTCGTATTTTGAGTCTCACTTCAAACCCACAAGTTAGAGTGAGCTTCATTGTGAGAAAAGGTCTAAAAAGACCTTTCCCACTGAGCATGATTACTCACAAAAGAAGCAAAGGCCCTCAACTGAACATCCCCTAAAAAAGGGACAGGATTTGAATGGCGGTCCATAGGGCAAGCCATCTCATGCAAATATAATTCACATAGCAAATTTTGATCTTCAAAATTACTTCTTAAAAATGTTTCCAAATTTTTTGTTGAGGTCGTTATCTCAAATGACCTCCCTTCTTTCACAGATCTCAACTTAAACCAAACAAATTGTTCAAACAGGAAGACAGGGTAAGAAGAAGAAGGTACCCTAGTGCCCAGGAGTTCTTGAGAGAGAGCATATGTCTGCTCTTTTTCCTTCTACATAAATTGGAACTTTTTTAGCTCCCTTAAATTGCTCTGTAGCTCTTCCTCTCGAAGTCTCTGGGTCATACATTATTCTGCCCATTTCTCCTCCAGTCTCCTGATAATATTTTTATGCTCAGTAAGGGAAATTATCCCTCCTTGGTATTCCTCCATCTGGCTCTTCCATTTTATTACCTCCATTCTTAGAATTGAGACTTTTGCTATAAGGTTCAGGGTTTCTTCTTCATGATGCTCCTCCTTGTCAGAATCCAGGTCAATGAAGTTTTGAAGGGGATCAATCCACACCTTGTCACTTGATGTGCCACATTGGACACCCTGCACATCTGAAGCTATCCCAGGGGGTGCTGGTTCTTTTGTGACAGCAACCTTTTCTGGACTCTCTTCATCAGCAACATCCGCCACTCTTGGAGACACTGGTTCTTGTGTAATAGCACCCTCTTTTTGGGGTTCTCTCGTGGCAATTTTGGCAGCTGAATGTGAGGACATTGGTTCTTGTGGAGCAACTTCCTCCTGAATTTTAATTCCATTTTATACCTGATTATCAGTTACTATCTCAGCTAGAGGCTGCAAGGCTACTGGTTCTTGTGTGACAGAGCCCTGTTCTTATTTTCCCTCCTGCTGCTGAGATGTCTTCTTCAGTATGCAGCTGCTCCTCAAGAATTTCAGTATCACCTAAGGATTGTGTTTGAAATTGTTCATATTCACTCCAATCCATATCAGGGATGACATCCACTCAGGGTTATTTTCTTGTTGCATTTCAAGAGTCCCTACTGCAACCTTCAAGGATGTTGGTTCTTGTGTGACAACATACTGACTCACTTCTTCATCTCCCTGCTGTTGTGGCTCCTCTTCTATGATTTTTGTGTCATGGGAAAATTCTGGAGTCGTAGTACAAAGGTATTTGTTAAACTCCAGAGTGCCCTCAATTCTTGGTTCTTCTCCCAATTGGTCAACCACTTGGACAAGAACATTCAGGGATGCTGGTTCTTGTGTGACAACACCCTGTTCAACCCCATCATTGCCTTGCTGTTGTGGTTCCACTTCTATAAATTCTGTGTCATGGGAGGACTCCTGGGTCATAGTGCAATTTTCATCCCCACAATCAGGAATAACTTCATCCCTTGGTTCCTCTGTTCCAGAGTTAGTGGCAACTTTAGCAAGAATATTTAAAGATGTTGGTTCTTGTGTGACAACATCTTCTTTCTCTACAACTTCCTCCGCTGTAGGTGTAGACTATTGTGTTGTAAATGCATGAATTACAATCTTGTGGCCTGCTTAAATATTTCTCCACAGGTGGGACATACCACTCTTTCTTCCTCATTGCCAGGCTTGGTAGGATTTGGTCCCTCCAATTGATCCACATCCTCCACCAATGTGTGCAGCTTCCTTTCACCCTATTTCCTGCATGCTTCTTTCCAATTTTCCAATTCCTTTCTGAGTGTTTGGACTTCCTCTTTTAATAGCCTATTTTTGAACAGAAGTCCTTCAATTTGGGGTTCTTCTTCGATCGGTCCCCGTGGGGCATCAATTGGCCTGGGTTCAAGAATGGGGAGCTCAATTTGTGCTTCTAAGGTTGCCCATCTTTTCCTTGCTTCTTCTGTTGCTGCAACGGATCAAGTTATTTTCCTTCTTATTGGTGGAGATATCTTAATTTCATCCTTTGATCCTTTCCTTTTTCTTTGTGGTGCTGGAGTTTCTGGATTCATAGCTAAGGTAGAAGGAATGTTCCCAGTTCCAGCATTTTCTTGTTCCTCGGGATGTTCTTCCTCAATCAAAGTTCCTCCCCACTCGGGTGAGTATTCAATGGTCACCAGCTCAGTATTTTCTTCTATTGCCATGGGCTCTTTCATCTTTGGGTTCAATTGTCACAACATCTAATGCTGCTCCAATTTCCCCCTCTGCTGTCAGAGCTACCCTATTATTTAGTTCTTCCACAGGGTTTTTATGTACATCTTCTCTCAATTGTTCTGCTTGTGCCCCTGGTTGATCCTCTGATCCAGTCTCATCTCCCCCCCCCCAACTATATTGGAGGGGCTTCGATCCTCCTATTGTGCTTCATTTTCCCCCAACTGTGGATGGACCTGCTCTTCTTCTATTGGGATACCAGGCAAAGGAGCGGGTTTCTGAACTTGAGTTGTAAATTGCTCCCAGGTTATATTGTGTTGAGCAAGGGTCCTTAAGATGATTAATTTAATGAGGCCATGGTGGGTTAGTGAGGCGAGTGGGTGTTTGGAAACTCGAACAAACCCAGCCATATGATACAAATCATTGAGCAAATAATATGGAATATTTAATAGAACCCTGTGACGGAGATGAGATAGTAAAGGGAATTCAGAATTATAGACGATTTGGTACCTACCTTCATAGGTGATATATTTATTGAGGAAAACAGTGACTTGATTCCATGGTTGTGGTAATGACTGTAATACTATGCCCATTTTTGTTGTTTGAACCTGCTCCCCCTCTATTAGAAAGTCCTGTACTGCTGCAGTAGTGGGGACTTGACGTCCAAACCAAGCCCTTCCCACCCGAGGAATACCAATGACCTCAGCCATAATGGCTTCAGAAAATTCAATGCGCAATCCCAAAACCTCTGAGTGAGTTTTGGTGAGGTTCAGGGCAAACTGTAAGGCTGCTTCACTGTGAAATCCATTCAGTCATTCGAAAAATTTCATCTAACTGGCAGCTTGAAATATAGCGAAGACTATAGTGTTTCTCCTGAGTTCTCATGTGTTTGAAGGTTCATAACGAGCCAAAATCCCCATGTTTTTGACTTCGGAATTAGTTTGCAGTTTAACAGATTACAGACTCCGACAATGGAGGTTATAGCATAGAGTATGCATGGACCACTGAGAGGAGAGTTAGGAAAATTTGGAAAGTTTCAGCGCACCAGATTATTTGAAATTTTATTCCGAATTGGGAAAGGTGGCGGTTATTAGGTAGCGGAATTAGTCTTTACATCACACGGGTAGAGAGTTAATCGATCCAATAATGGGCATACAAAGGGAGGTACGACCGATATTGTTAAATCATATTGATACTTAATCAAGTTGTTAATCGAAGCCATACCTTCAAAAATTCACACTGGATGTCCTTCGAAGAATAATAGAACGTGTGGTTGTAGACATTGTGAAAGCCAAACTTGTGTGTTGCGCAGTCATTAAATATAATCATTATTACGGAGGTATTGCAATAATTATTTCCGCCGGTGAAGCAAAAACCATCATGTCAAAATGGTCAGAAATATGAGAAATATCACATTATGGGTCAGATTGCCGGCATTAGGAATCAGAGCCATATCTAGAGGAGTTGATGGCATGCAAAAAGATCTGCTAATATCACAAGAATCACAGTCATAGGTCATAAGGAAATCAAAGCAGAGACACGGCCTTCAATGCTAGAAAAATTAGCTAAATATAGCGAAGTTGCAGCTGCCGGAAAAGATGTCGCAGCTGCTGGAAAAGAGGGAAGAAAATGTTAAGCAGATGGAAAGTGACGGTGCTAGAGTGATGGGAAATGGGTTTTATGGTCAAAAGTGAAATGGGGTCAACGCATGTGGAAATGGAAGAAGGTGGAGTTTCATGATGTAGCGGCTACCAGAAACGGTGTTGCAGCCATTGGAAAATGGTGTCACAGCTGCCGGAAAAGATGTTGCAGCTGCCGAAAAATGGGTGTTGCAGCTACCCAAAAAATGGGTTTTGCAGCGGCCAGAAAATGGATGTTGCAGCGGCTAGAAAAGGTGTTGCAGCTACCGAAAAATGGGTGTTGTAGCTGCCGAAAAATGGGTTTTGCAGCGGCCAAAAAATGGGTGTCGCAACTGCTGAAAAAAGGTGTTGCAGTTGCCGAAAAATGGGTGTTGCAACTGTTGGAAAATGGGTTTTGTAGCAGCCTAAAAATGGATGTTGCAGCAGCCGGAAAAGGTGTTGCAGCTTCCAAAAAATGGGTGTTGCAGCTGCCAGAAAATGGGTTTTGCAGCGGCCGAAAAATGGGTGTCGCAGCTGCCGGAAAAAAGGTGTCGTAGCTACGACAAATTTATTTAAGGGAAAAAAATTCGTGGTGTGGGAAGGCACAGAAAAATGACTTCTAGTTGACAGGCCCGATATGACCCTCATCCTTGGGTGCTTCCCTACAAATTTTGGAAAAACAACAACAGGGAAAAAAA
The DNA here is from genome assembly GCA_001517045.1 of Pseudotsuga menziesii. NCBI lineage: Eukaryota > Viridiplantae > Streptophyta > Pinopsida > Pinales > Pinaceae > Pseudotsuga > Pseudotsuga menziesii. Next base: position 137,249 of record LPNX010232067.1, read on the forward strand.
GATCAAGTGCAAAAAGAAAAGATAACATAACGAGAGAAAAAAAATGGCAATGATTTATGTACAATGATTCATGCGTGATTTATAGTGATTAATTAAGGATTGACAGAGGTAGAGAGAAATTCCCGCCCTTGTGCTAGCTGGTAATATGGATTAGTGGCAATTTGCAAGATAAATGCATCCTTTGAAATTGGTTTATGGTACAGTCCCAGCCTGTGACCATTAGCAAATAATGGTACACGGTTTTCATTGATAGTTATCTGGCGGACTGTGCCATTATCAAATACCCTATATACTAGGTATGGGCCCAGCCATCTTATGCGTAATTTTCCCTTGAAATCTCTTTTGAAGCTGGAATCATATAATAGTGCCCAGTATCCCTCACAGAAGACCTTCTTTTTAATGAATCGGTCATGCCAATTGGATCTCTGTTGTTGAATTAACACTGTCTGGTCCACTGTAGCTAACCGATTCTTGTCCAGTTCATTCAGTTGGTTCAATCTTCTTTTCTGGGCTTCAGTTACATCCAGGTTTACTTCTGTGGCCGTCTTCAGGGTTTTGATTTCAAATTCAATTGGGAAGATGGCACTTTTTCCATACACTAAATTGTAAGGAGAGAAACCTGTGGTGTTACACCAAGTGGTGCGATATGCCCATAGTGCTTCTAGAATCCTATCAACCCAATCTCTACGATGGCTCTTAACTGTCTTGGTAAGGATGGCTTCAATAACTTTATTAGTGCTTTCCACCTAGCCATTGGCTTGGGGATGGTAAGGTGAAGCTACCCTGTGCTAAACATGATATTTCCATAACAGAGCTTCAAACTGATGCGACATGAACTGCGGTCCCCCATTAGTAACTCCCTCCTTAGGTACCCCAAAACGGGTAAATATTTCACTATATAGAAAGTCGATCATAGCCTGGTCATTAGCCTTCGCCAGAGCTACAGCTTCTACCCATTTGGTCATATAATCGGTACAGACCAAGATGTAAGCTTTCTATTTGGAATGAGGGCTGATAGGGCCAACGAAATCCAGAGCCCATCTATCAAATGGTTCAATTACTGATTGTGGTTGCAGAGGCATTTGATCTAATCTATTGGGTTGACCCATCCTTTGGCAGCTATCACATGACTGAACATATCTTTTTGCATCCTTGAAAAGAGTTGGCCAATAGTATCCCATCCTCAGTGCTTTGTGTCCTGTCCTTCTGTCTGCAAAGTGTCCCCCACAAGGTTCACCATGGAAGGCCTTTAGTATATGAAAGATTTCATCTTCCCTTACACATCTTCTGATTTCAAGATTAGGACCTGTGTAAAAGAGATGACTATTTACCCAATAATACCTGGCACTTTGCTGGATGATTTTTCTCTTTTCTCTTTTAGACATATGTGCTAGAAGATTTCCTACAACCAAGTAATTAGCGATATCTACATGCCAAGGAGAATGAGCTGAAACTGCGAATAAATGTTCATCTGGAAAAGAGTCCTCAACAGGAAAATTATCATCAATGTTAGTGAAACGAGATAAAAAATCAGTGACAACATTTTCTTTTCCAGGTTTATCTATGATGGTAATATCAAATTCCTGTAATAATAAGAGCCATCTAGTCAGTTTGGCATTAGTGACAGGTTTTTTCATAAGATATTTAATGGGAGAGTGGTCAGTGTGCACAAATGTAGGATACCCAGTAATGTAGTGTCGAAATTTGTTAATGGAGTAGACAATAGCTAAGAACTCCTTCTCGGTTACAGTATAATTAAGTTCAGCAGGGGCTAAGTTTTTACTAATATAATAAATTGCATAAGGTACTTGACCATCCTGCTGTCCTAAAATTGTTCCAATAGCGATATCAGAAGCATCTGAAGAAATGTGAAAGGGTAGGGTCCAATTGGGCCCTCTTAAGATAGGAGCTATGGACAGCTTCTCCTTAAGCTTAACAAACGCTGTCTGGCATGTTTCATTCCAAACAAACTGCAAATCCTTCATTAATAATGAAAACAAAGGAGAAGCAAGTTTGGAAAAATTCTCTATAATTCTTCGGTAGTATCCAGCATGTCCGAGAAAACTTTGCACCTCTTTTTGAGTTGCAGGAGTAGGTATATTTTTTATTACCTTGATTTTGGAGGGGTCTACCTGAATGCCATCAACAGAGATGAAGTGCCCCAATACTACTCCTTCACTCATCAGCATATGGCACTTTTTAGTGCTTAAAGAGAGCTGGGTCTGTTCATAGCGAGTTAAAATGTTTTTCAAATTTTCCAATGCTTCTTCAAAATCCTTGCCATAAGGAGTGAAATCATCCATAAAAATTTCCATACTGTCATTAACTAATTCAGAAAATATGTCGATTATAGCTCTTTGAAATGTTGCTGGTGCATTACATAAACCAAAGGGAAGCACTCTGTAAGCAAGCGTTCCCCAAGGACAAGTGAAGGTAGTTTTATCTTGGGCTTCAGGAGCAATCTGAATTTGATTGTACTTGCTAAACCCATCTAGGAAGGAGAAGAACTTCTTCCCTGATAGGGTGTCGAGTACTTGATCAATAAAGGGCAAGGGAAAGTGGTCCTTTTGTGTATCTTTGTTCAGCTCCCTATAGTCGACACAGACTCTCCATTTACCATTTTTCTTGGGTACAATTATGAGCGGGGAGACCCACTCGCTGTCTAAAATAGGATATATAAATCCTACTTCTAAGAGTTTCTGAATTTCTTCCTTCACTATGTCCCTAAGATTGGTGTTCATTCGTTGTTGGGGCTGGTACACAGGCCGGGAGTCGCTTTCAATATAAATATGATGGGTGCACAAGTTAGAGGGAATACCCCTCATGTCTGTATACTCCCAGGCAAATTCCCCCTTGTGTTCTTTCAAGAGACTGATCAGGTGCTTCTATTCATCTAAGGAGAGGCTGGGGTTAATATTCAAGGTTTTTCCAGACTCTACGTCAATGGGAATACTTTTCAAGTTTTTCAACACTGGGATTATGTGTGTGTCACCGACTAGTGCTTCTTCTGTGAGATTTTCTTGTTCTTCCTTACCCAGAGTAATGTTCAGGATTTGATAAAATTCCTTATTGACTGAGGTGGGTTCAGTGATGAAGTTATTAATGGCATCATCTTCAGTTTCATCTTTAAAAGTTAAGGCCTTCCCTATAGTTAATAATGGCTGAACGCCCTCCTCTTCCTCTGGCTCTATCCAAAAAGAAGTTTCAGCGTCTAGAATCGACTGAGCTGGAGGATAGAGAGTGAGGTTCTTAGTCTCGGTGCCATCTGATATGGTCATAGACCCAGATTGACAGCTGATGTAAGCATCAACTGTAGCCAACCAAGGCCTTCCCAAGATCAATGGGTGTCCTCCTAGCTATGACTTAGGTTGTAAAACAAAGAAGTCAGCAGGATACTCCCAAGATTCAACTGAGATGACGAGATCATCCAGAATTCCTTTAGGTTTAATGGTGGATCTATCTGCCAGTTCTAAAACAGTGGGGGTCGGCCTAAGATTAGTGAACCCAAGTTTTCTTATAGTCTCGATTGTCATGACATTAATCACTGCTCCTAAATCTACTAGTACGTTGGGTATCTGTGTATGCCCAATCTGCACAGTGACAGTGGGATTCCCATGGTCGTCATACTTAGCCAATAGGGTTTTTCCTGTTATTAATGTAGATAATTTCCCTATGACGTGGAATGTGGGAGGATCTCTGGGTTTCCTCCCTGGTTTCTTTGTGCACAGGTCCCGAACAGTCCTAGCATAGATAGGTACGTCTTGAAGAGCTTGAAGGAAGGGGATTTTAACATAAAGATTCTTTAACTCTCCTAAGAGGTTAAATTGGGGTTGTCCCCTTGTCCTTAGTAGCATTAATATCTCAGGGTATGGTGGTTGCCTAATCAGCTGGGTAGGCTTCGTATCACTGGATTTATCATTCTGTGTTTCAGCCGTCCCATTTGTGGGATGTTCAGCATCTTCAATAATGGGGGTTGTATCAGATAGATGTTGTGGATTCATCCCTTCTTCATGTACAGAGGGTGGAACATCTTCTATGATCATAGGCTCTACTATTTTCCTTGATCGTAAGTGAATATCGTTGCAAGGCACAGGAGAAAGGGAGCAGGCAGGCATGTTGAAAGTCTCAAATTGATGGACTGTTTTATTGTTTGGGTTAGGATTAGGTTGAGTAGGCAGCTGAGGTCGTATTGGTACATTAGGGGAAGAATTGTTTTGCAACTACAGCTGCGACTGCTGATGAGGGTATTGAGGATATTGAGGAGGATATGGTTGCTATTGATGTGGAATTTGTTGAAGAAACTGGTTCCCTGAATGGAAATTCCTTCATCCAGGAGACCAAGAAGTAGGTTGGTGTGGTAGCTGTGTCCAGGGATTCCATGAGTTATAATTTTGCATTGAAGGTTGAGAAGGGTTCCACTGAGAATAAGATGAAGGGAATTGTGTATTCACATTTTGCA